>JAMKCH010016528.1:0-24380 GCA_023653785.1 Ophioderma brevispina
CTGGGAAGCCCTTTTCAATTTTTTTTTCAAATTAAAAATAAAAAGTGCATTTATAGTGTAGAAACATCACATCGGAGGGTTCTGAATCGGCCCGATTTTAAGCTCTTTCGGATCTGGATTCGGAATCAGCAAAAAATTCCCCTCCCTACCGATATCATGAAACGATCCCAAACAGTTACTAAAAGCCTAGAAAAAAACGGCAAAACTTTATTTCAAACCACCGTTATCTGCAAATGAAGACCTAAGCCATAGTTGTTTTATTAATCTACTCAAATCTAGCATTAGAACCAACCTGAGTCATCAGACAAACATCACAATTCTATGATAGCAACAAATATGTAGCGTCGTGTGTTGGCATTCACCGTTTAAGTTACATGAGTTACATGCGGCATATCTGGAATTTCCGATTGAATTCTTGATGAGATGAACACCGGTCCTGATGGCGGAGGTATTCTTTCATTTTATTAAAATTTATGACCGTTTTGTGAATAAAGTTTGTGACAAAATTTTAAACACATGTCCTAACACAATATCATAGTTTGGATACGTAAATTTATAAAAGGGGTATATGGATGTTTCATTGTTACTTTTTTCCAATTGAAGAAAATTTAGAATATTTCTAGAAAATCAAAAATTTTCAACCCATCATTCATTGTACGAACCCGGAAGTCAACTAATCAAATAGGAATGCTCGGTCGACTGCAGAGAAAATGTGATGGAGGGAGTATCATGGAAGCTCAGAAAACCCTGGGAAAGATTTTTTTTCTGTTTCTTGTAAAACTGTTCGCATTTCGAGTAGATTGTACTTTTCTGTATCAATTATCGTCAATATGTAATTGTCAGATAGCATAAGTAATAAAACAAAGTTAGAGAGCCAATTTTACAGTGCAGGAAGAATTGCAGACCAACGGGTCACTGACATCACAGGAATCGGAATCGGAGATGGGCCGATCAAACCTCAACATGATCGGAGATCGGGCGATCAGACGCCATGGGATCGGTTCTCACTAATTTTACAGTGTAGGTTTTTGGACTATACGGGAGCAAACTTGATTTTTTTGTTTGGCCTTAACAATGAACAAATTTACTGGCTATAGGCCTATATCCCAACCATCCTTTTCGGAAAAAGACTACATCCCTGACGATCACCGGCCAAAAAGGTGTAAGCGTTTTTTTCCTTGATTAGATACAGGGGCAATTTCCCCCAAAACAACGGGTCCGCGCCGTGATTTTTTGAAAAGTGGAAACAAATTGCAGTTTAAGGGACGTTAGGGATGGGAATTGTCACTTAATTTTCAATTGGTTTGTTTCATTCCCTCATGGCACAACTCACGCCACCAAACGCCACACTCTTGGATACAAGCCACCAGCATCCTGATGCTCTCGTTTTTAATCACAACGACGTGGCAGGTCCACGGCAAGTTGGACTTGTATTTTTTAATCACTCAACGTTGCAAGGCCACGGCAAGTCAAAGTCAGGGCCAAAACGGCAATTAACGTTTATACTGTCTTTTTCTGGAAAAAGGAAGCACATTGGGTTCATGCAATAGTTTTTGTATGATTCTGACTTGCTCTACTTTGGTTTTGCAATATCTAGCCGGTAAAGGCCACAAATGCATGAAGCAATCGCTTCCTTTTCCCGGAAGACTCCCAGATGCAACTAGGAAAGCTCGCGTCATTTTCCCCCGAAGGACTCCAGATGTAATGAGACGCATTGATCTAATTTATGATTCTCCTGTGCGGGCGCAAAAATTCGTCCCAGATGCACAAGAACAACTCGCGTCATTTTGCGAAGTCGTCCCATCAGGATCATTGAACGCCTTGATCATAATTGTCTCCTGCGGGCAAATCGCCCCAGATGCAACGAGTAACTCGCGTCATTTGCCCGGAGATGTCCCAGATGCAACTAGGACAATCGCGTCCTTTTTCCAGAAGAATCCCAGAGGCAACGCGGAACATCGCGTCATTTTCCAAAAAGACTCCCAGATGCAACTAGGACTCGCGTCATCTTTCCAAAAGAGGCCCCATATGCACGAGGACCAACCGTGTCATTTCATCACGTGGAAGACAGTCCCAGATGGCTAATGAGAGTCATTTGCGCACCAAAAATAGTTGCATGACGGCCGAACTGAACGGCAACTTTTTCCGACCAGTACCACGGTTTTGTTGCCTCTCAATGCATCTGGGCCGCGTTAGAGTTAAGAGAAAACAAGAAGGCGATTTTGATTTGTCTACATTTCAATATAAAACATAGGCTGACTTCTTATTTGCCTATTACGAAATGAGAATTTCACATTTTGTACCAAGGAAACATTTCTCAGCTTAATATAATCCTTTCAGATGGGGATATTTTTGATTGAAAGCTTTACATCATGGCAAACATCAGTACTTTAAATTTTTTTGACACCTGATATGTGAAATCTCTTGTTGCACCTTTATAGGGGCATTTCATGATCCACAGCCTTGTCCCCCCGACTTACCTAAAAGAGTTGAGATTTTTACATCATCTGAACTGTTAGCCTTAGTAATCCATTTGTGCCCAATCTTACATGCAAATTTGGTCGCATCTGTAAAAAATTTGCAATTTTGTATTTTCTGTCCGTAAACGGACAGAAATTACAGCACAGTAGCCTATGGGACCGTGGAAAACGAGCAATTGCTCATAACACAAAACCGCAAGATTGGGATCAGCTCAAATTTTGAGAATACGCTTTTCTCAAGGATATCTAGTGATAGTGAATAAAACAGAACGTGCTGAAATCACGAAATGCACCTTTAAGTATCGGGACTTTCTTCATCTTTTCTGCATGTGCACTTTATTATCATGAGATATTGCCCTCAAGCCATTCAGGGTGTTTGTCTGCTATTAAACATAACAATTCTTTTTATCTTGCAATTCCCCCATGTTCAGCAATTGCCATGAGTGGTGTAGATGATGTAAGGAGTGTACTAGAATTCTATAGCCAGCAAGAAGATCCACTAGAGGCATTCAAGATTAACCAAGCTAGACTACAGGTAAGCATGTGATTGGCACGTGGTACTTCATCAAAACTTGCAACGGTATTCAGCTATTCTTGCATTTGTCATATGATCACCAGAAAATGAACTCATGAAAGAAAAGGCTGATAATGATGTCCAGGCACATTTTTGTGTCACCTGCCTTAAGGCAGGAAGACACATAGGGATCACTTTGTCCACTGTAGTCTGTTGTTGTTGATGTCTGTTGTTGTGAAAAAGGGTAAACATTTGCCTGTAATATCCGCATACTTCAATGGATTTTAAACCAAACTTGAGTCATAGATGCAACATGGGATCCCGCATTTGCTAATGAGGTCAAAGGTCACATACCAAGGTCAAAGGTCACATACCAAGGTCAAAGGTCACATACCAAGGTCAAAGGTCATGTGAAGTCATGTTGTAAGATCGGCTGAAAATGTAAAATTGACCTAAATTGAAAAGTTGAAGTTCAATTGGAACCAAAGCAATCAAGGTCAAAGGTCATGTGAGGCCTATCATTCACAAACCGCGACGGCAGGCGACACAAGCGGTCCGAGGAGCGATGTATCTTTACAACATTGATAGATTAATTATGAATCAAATATGAAGCAAAGTAACTTCGAAGTTCACTGGCTTTTGGGGGACTTTGTTTGAGAGTTAATCATGCTTGTATAATCGAGTGTTCTCATATAAGACAGGATGGGAGCACTAAAACCTAGAAGACAGGGTTAGGGGTGTCAGGATTCCCAGTTCATTACTTTTTGGTAGTATTTTGGCATCTACCCTGTTTAGATGCGATTGGTCGGACCTTGCTCGGGTCACATGGCTTCAAATATTTTTATGGTGATATTTGTCAGTCCATTTGTTTTTGCCTCAATATGCTGGCCAGAACTTAGTTTCTGGTTCCACACTGTCTATTTGTCAGTCCCATAGGCTTAATTTAGTATGAATTTTAAAGTGACAGAAGGAGATTTTTTTAGGATACAAATTCTCTCAAAGTCACGGATCGGTTGTAGACACTACCGAGAATGCTTGGAGTTTTATTGGACCAAACAGGTGCAAAAGAGAAAAACTGCAAACCTTGTTTTGAACTTGCCGCTAGCGTAATCGTTCCCCATCGAAAACCATGCTTTACTTCTGTCGTTGCATGACAGAAGAATCTATACTCATCATCTGATTACATAAAAGACGGCATTCAGCTTATTCACTTCAGGTGTGATCTCATAAATTGGTAAGCATTCAAAATATGTAAGAAGGGGGGTTGGAAAAATTGGGGGACCTTCTTTCTGGAAATCTCATGTCTCTTTTAATTTCAAGCCATCATACCGCACATCAATATCACTGCCAGACTAGGATTGGATGCCCATCCCCCCTGGTCTTCAGCTAGATGGTCTAACTCTGTTTAATCAGGTTACTAAGCTCATTTTACCATTTCGCTTATTTTGTATTTATGGGTAATTTTTGGATGTGTCAACCTTAGAAGAACCTTATGCAGTGTGTATGAAACCTGTATTTATTAGACTGTTATGGTGCTTTATTCTAGATGTTACTTTTTTCAGACCTGTGTGGAGCACTGTGTGTTTTGTGGTTGGTCTTTTAGGAGGCATGTCAATGCTGTGAAATGAGCGATAGTTTTCCTGCCATGTAGGAATGCCCACGAAAAAATTTTACTGCATACCACGGTTCCCTATAGTGATGGTCGGGGGGGGGGCCACTGTGGTGCAGTGGATCAGCGCTCGCCTCATAAGCATAAGGGTGTGGGTTCGAGCCCCGCTGTACGCCAATGTGTGTGCATGGGGCAAGGCCACTTTAAGTCGCTTGCCTCTCTCCACCCAGGAGTGTTAAATGGGTACCAGCATATGCTGGGAATGCAAAACAGACTCCACTGTGAGGGAGGAGTGGTGAACCCCCCCCACAGCACATTATATGAGGGAGTCTGGCCCAAACGCCAATGAAGAGGTATGGGCCACTCCGCCTGCGGGCGCACCATTTTATAGTGAGGTATAGAAAATGCTATGCTGGTAAAATAGCAAAAAACATCACTGTTTCTACAATGTAGATACATGTATCATTGTTACTTATTGGTATATTGAATATGACGTGTTGAAGTTGTGAATCTCTATGGATGGAAGGTAAAAAGAAAATAAAATCCAAATAAAAAAATATATTTAAGGTGCGCGAGCTCGACTGAGTGCTCATGCGTCCCTTAAGTGCTTTACGTGAGCGCGCCTAAAACAAGTCCTGCCTGTACTGGGTGTCCATACACATTCATTATAAAACAAGGATCTGGACCAAAAACCCAAGATGAGTTCTTCAATCAGCAATTTATGACCATGTGTGAAAGCAGTGCAAAGTGGTTCATACGGTTACGGCAACATAAGAAGTGATCTGACAAAATATGATGGTTATCATCTCCATTTTGTGTGCCTGCATTAATAAAATATCTTCACAGATTCATGAATATGAAGTGCGGCAAGAACATCATTCACAAACTATTATGGAGCCAAAAAGAAGGTTTCACCTGCCGTCGCTGAAATAATTGTCTGTTTCTAGTTTTGTTGCCTGACAGGAAGAACAAGAGAGAATGGCAAAGGAACAAGCTCAATCCAAGGAAAAGGCACCCTTGCTGGCAGCGGATAAGAATCTCCTGGGGAAGGAGGGGGTAGTTTACAACACAGGACATTTCTCATACATCCTGGAAATAGTTCGGGTTCTCATTTACATTGATGATCGTGCTCTTGTATGTTCTCTGATAAGTTCTGAGACTTAGGGCGCGTCCCACTATGATGATTGGTACCAGGACGCGGTACTCGATGCTACATCGAGCCCACTTCCTTGCTCGTGGGAACGCGTTTTAAGTGGATTCGGACTACACCGAGATCGGGTCAGAGACCACCTCAGGTAGGAGTCTCGGTAATAGGACGTGGTACCAAATTGCACAGTGGGACCGCGTTTGTACATCGGAAGTGGGCCCGGCTCACATATCACGCTGAAACCACTGCCTTGGACCGTGAGCAAGGCCCGGGGAGCAAGGACAAAATTATCGCAAACAAAAATCCGATTTTCAACTTTGAATTCACAAATATACCCTGAAACATCTACACATTCCTTCCTGATTAGTTTCTCTATTTGTATCATATATTCATTACAGTATAAAACACGATACTTGAAGGAGAGGCAGAGGTGAAAACAGCGGGCTGACGGTAAATCCATAACAGGAACAATGAGACTTTCCGGGTGTACGATTGAATCTGAAATGGATACGGTGCTACGACGCAAATCACGCCGACTTAGCAAAATGATCAGAAAATGATAGCCTAGGACGTTGTATGTTCGACAGTCAATGTGTTTTACACAAATTTTCATAAGAGAATCCTATTTGTTTCATTCAAGGATCACAGGAGGAAAGAGCAGATCAATTTTTTGCAAAAATATTTTTGTTTAAAAAGAAAGAATTAAAGGAACAACATCCGGGTAAGTGGGACCGATACTACATCGGCGTTGGCACGGATGGAGTACTATATGGCGACAGTGAGAACACGAATCAATGTGGGCCACCCACTTCTTAGTGGACCAGACCTAGGTCGGAGCACACATGTTTAAGTGGGAACACGCCCCTATATGCATCTTGTATGCATCTTGGATACAACTGTAGTGTTCTGGTACTCAGTGTATACTCCAGTGTGACTACAAAGTGTCTGGTATCTAGATACAAGTGCTACATCTCAATTTTGTAATTTTAGAGCCAATACGAAACAGGCATAGGCGAATCTCTTGCCACGGCTATAGTTGTTTATTCTGGAGTTAAAAATAAAGTTTCAGCTCCAGAAGTGCCTACGTGGTGAAACTGGACCTGCCGTGAATGGTTAGTGCTGTAGCATCCCATGCCAATACATACACCTGGACTAGTTGCATAGTGCACCGATTTAATGGAATAGTAGTAGAGCTCACCTTCTTTTTCTGTTTGCCATATGTTACCTTTTGGTTTTACTGTCTGAACTCTTTCATGGTTTAATCTGTGGTATCAAACAGTTAAATAATAATTCTATGGATCGAAATATTTCTGAAGTTATCACAAAAAGAGCAAATATTAAAATTGACAACAATTTCCTGCTATAGTATTATGTCTAGTGAATATATTGGCAGTACCCATTACACATGGTTTGGGGTGAGAAATCTAAATACTATAAAAAGGGACGATTTGCTTATATGAATTCGTGCTTTTTTCACAGTCTGAACGGGCACGAAATTAGAGTGTGTGAAAATATTCTTTTTTTGTGGGTAGTGTAGGAAAGCGAAAGTATAAACATGAAACAAGCAAAAATTTTTGAAACACAACAAATTTAATCATCTAAAAATTCAACTTTATTTGGAACAGGGAAATCTCAGTGTTGTCATTGAATATATAATGATCATTGTATAGGCCCTACATAATTCTAGAGGAGGGTTAAACCACACATACAAGTAAAATTGCACCATTAGCACTTCAATCCACAAAGTTACTTCATTTAGCCAGGGAATAGCTTTCCAATTCAACAATGCAAAAAAGTTTATATGTCCATTTTGACATTGGCATACATACTCGCATGTTACACAATGCTCCTTGGACTCGATGATTTTATATATGGTGAAATTCTTGTTGCAAAGTGGTAACATCAACAAAGTAATTTGTGCATAAAGCACAACTAATGAAGGTATTTCTACTAGTGCAATGGAAATAATATTTGCATTTGGTAAAATATCTCGTAAGTGGCATTTGGATGTTGAAATCAGGGGCAAGATATTAAAGTAGAGCCCTGAGCCCATAGTGCAATGTGGAATCTTGCCCCTTGCCCCCCCCCCCCCCCCCGATTAAAAATAAGTGAATTTCTGCACACACCTCAATTTTACAGTGAAATACAATGTAGGGTATGACATGATAACAAATTTTAATATTATGCCTGGCCCCTGGAAATTATTATGTGCCCCCGTTTGCCCCCTTAAGAAGACTGGTTTGCCCACTTGGGTGACACTGGGGGCACATTCCCCCTCCCCCACCCTTCCCTTCCCCCTCTTCCCCCCCCCCGCCTACACCATTATAGATATTCTTTGCCTGTTTCAACAAAAAGACCACCTCCTATTAGTCATTTTTTAGACCATTCCAATAGCACAAATTATCTGACCTGTGATTTCTATTTGGGTTGTTATTCTTCAGATGATAGGTTCTTTGTGCATTCCTTAGGGGCTTGCTTAAAAATCTAGTAGGGTAGAGAATATAAAGTAAAATTGAATTAAACTAAGTAGGAGTCATTCTATCAAATATTTATATTGCTGATTGTAGTTGGAGTGGAATGCATAATTTTTCAGTACAGAGTCTGGAATTGAACAGGTAGCTTAATACTCAAAATTTTATGTTCAATATACAATTTTAATGGGGCATGCAATTGTTGGTACCAAAATAGAAAGACTACTCTCTTCAAAATAAGAGTAAATCTTTTTATTAAATCTTACCATTGCTACCAACGCATGCATGGTAAGATCTTTTAGTCCATGAACAATTGGCTTATTGAAATTTTGAAGGTTCACTGTATTGTTTATTTGATTATTTGGATGTTTAACCTTATGCAGTGTCTTTTCAAAAATTTTTAAAAACAATAAAGCAGGGTGACATCAAATTTTGACACTGTATATAAGTAGGTTTATGCAAGACTTAATCACTGTTGCACAATTAAAAAATTCCTGCCAGAGATCTTGCCATATGCCCCAATACTTCATGGTTTGCATTTGAGTAATACATATATTTAATGGGGAACTATGGCCTCCCCGAGGGACTGACTGGATGGTGTTGAACATTTTATTACCCAACACCCTCCAGTTCACCGAGGGACCAATAGATTCCTGAACTCCCCGAATGAGAGCATTAAGTATTGTTTTATATCCTTGATTAAAATTCTTTGTTCATTTATGGTTAAAAAGTGAAGCGGGCCTTGTTAACAACACTAGAACTAGCTTAGACTATGCAAAAACTTGAGCTAAACCATCAAGGCTTTGATTTTGAATGCCTTACGGAAGTCTGCTCAACCTTTCTCAGCAAGTAAATGACCCTGAAGTTTCATATCGATTGCAAAGGATTTTTTTTCTCGTGTACAGTTTCATTTTCACCCTTCTGTCTCTGTGCACCGGCATAAAATTTGTAATAACACAATTATTAGCAAGTCGAGTTCAGCTTTGTTCACAGCATTGCAATCACCAGCATAAAGGGCATTTTGTGATCCAAGCCTCACACCCCCTCCCCCTCGACTTGCCAAAAACATGTTTGAGATTTTATATCATCTGAATCGGTAGCCTTAGTATATCCATGTGTGCCCATCTTACGTGCCAAATCGGTCCGCATCTGTAAGAATTCGCAATGTTGTATCTTCTGTCCGTAATTACAGAAATTACAGCACAGTAGCCTATGGGACCCTGGGAAACGAACAATTGCTCATAACACAAAACCGCAAGATCGGGATCAGCTCAAATTTTGAGAATAAGCTTTTCTCAAGGATATCTAGTGATCAATGAATAAAACAGAATGTGCTGAAATCACGAAATGCACCTTTAATTTCCTTACAATACTCCTCAAACACTGACAGACCGTACTTAATTCATGAATTTGTTTGTTCCTATTCTCACTATCCATACCATGGATAAATTGTGTTAGTTGGTCTTCTTTTACGAGATAAAATCACCGAGTTGCAGGAGGTCAATCCCTATGTTGTTCTTCCCTGTCCATGGTCAGATGTGAAATTAGCCTCAATCACTGCATCAAAGTTCATTTAGAGCAATAAGAATACATACACATATGTTTAGAAATACAAGAAGAGTCTATGCATTGTCAATCCTCATCAACAGTCATATTAATCTCACAAAAAGAACCAATCAAAGAACTGGTAACATATGTATCGAGACAGAGGGAAACGGTGACTATTTTCACTCTGACGTCAGAGAAAAATAGGCGTTTATTTCCCCTCTCATCTCTTTTTACTCTCTTGCAAATAGTTGAACTGTTGTGGTCATGTGATGCCCTTTTAACCAATCAATGAACATGAATATACATTCATGAAGCTATCACCCTTTAATTGCCAAATCTCCATAGAGATTTGTGTAATGACATTTTAAAGAAAATTCTGTTTGCCTGCAATGAAATTTCACAAGCAAGTGGACTAAATAATCCAAACCAAGTGTCAACACTGGGAAAGAGTTCCATGTCTTCCAAATTCTACAGGAAACAAATTATTTCTATTTATGGCCAAACATCAACAAATACCCTAACCCTAAGGCCAAAAATAAAAAGAATTTGTTACATGTAGAACTTTAAGGGGGTACATATGGAACTCTTGCCCAACACGGTGCAGCATCAAGTTGATATTGTTGCTTTATTCTGGTTTTGTCATAATAAATGAGGCTCTAAAAAAGCTCTGGGATGTAAAGCTCTAATACTGTAAGTTGAGACTGTGTTGGAGCTCAGGGTGGGGGTGTCAAACATCTAGGAATGCTATGCAGTGCTTCACAGTAACCATATTGGGCATTGGTTTCAGAATTTCTCTCGTGCATAGAGAGAGGGAGATATAAAACTATATTTGAATAAATGAAATATATTGGGCTGGTGACAAAGAGGCGAAAAGGGGCGTGAAATCTCTGGCACGCTTTGGTGTTTGTAAGTGACATTTAACATTAAATAATACTTATTGTACTTGTTCTGTAGAAATTATGTGTGCAGTTTGAGGTTATTTTATCACATAACATAAGAGGGCTGTTCCATGGGACCCAACATTTTTTTCTTTCTCATATTGCTTATAAACGATAATCAATTTCTGACTGGTATTGGTTATAATTGTGTGTCTTTTTTAAAAAGACACATTAAAATATATATTAAAAAGACATTAAAATAAGCCTTAATTTGTTTGGTAAAAAATTGTAATCCACTGTCATGTCTTTACTACTAAAAGTGAGCATTTCTTTGTGTTTGCCTGTCAAGCTACACATTTTGCCTTGCTTTGATATATTCTTAATTTTTGTGACATCTGCAAGAATTGCAGAAGGCACATAGGGATTACTCTGGTATAGTGTGTGTGTTTGTTTGTGTGTTTGTTTTGTTTGTTTTCAAAATGTTAACCCTTAATATATTGCACGCCGTATGAGTTCCATAAGGCCTACGATGATGTAACTTGGCGGAAAGGAGGGTGCTGGGTGGGGTGACATGTTCGTGACCTTTTGCCCCATTCACAAACCGCGATGGCAGACGACACTCGTGGTCCAAGGACTGCAGTGTATTTTTTCATATCAGTGCTGTTTGTGGTTTTTCTTTTAGTGGTTGATCAAATATACACTAAAAAACACAGAATATTTCTGTAACAGGGGATTAGGCACATCCCGGGACCACTTTCCAATATCAGAAGAGTTGCGACCTTCGCAAACAAATTGTATTTCTTTTTCTGACCAATAAAAACTTGCAAGTCCAAAAAAAACCCTATTTTTAGGCATACTTGGCAAATCTGATTTTACTTGGCTAGGCACAGAAGTTTGTGAGCCAATTTATTTTATTACCTGGAATACATTTTAATGTCATTATTTGTATGGTATTGCCTGCAATTTCTCACTACTGAAATCAAATTTCAAAAAAGGTATCGGCTGTTTCAAATTGATTGATAACCATCATCTCTATAGATATATATTGTTTATAAATTTATTTAACAATGTTGCTAAAAATAGACGATTTGTGCAATCCCCGTAATGCATCCCATATTGTGCCCATTTCCAACCGGGAACTTGTACCAGAGTTCATGTTTACATCAAATTCTGTTGTTCGTTCGCGTCTCCGGACAATGCCTAAAACTATAATAAAAAGTACCTTTTCACATGAAGTTAATTTTACAGAGATGTAGAAGAATATCAAAGGAACAAAAAACAAAGGAGGCACTGATGTTGAAATTTACGACAAAAGATGGTAATTTCGATCGAAAACTTGCCCTACGTGTCACCTGCCGAACGATTACACAATGATAGTGCATGTCACAGGTAAGGTAAGTTTTCGAGTATTAATATTGTTTTTAGCCGACTTGAGGCTGGTACAAGTGCCCGGATGGAAATGGGCACTTAACAAGATGCATTACGGGGATCGCGTACATTGTCTATAGTAATGTTGTGCTTATATTGCACTTTAAATGTGCATTTTGTGATCCAAGCCACCTCATCTTTGGTTTTTGGTTCACTAGATATTCCAGAAAAAAATCTTATTTCCAAAATTTCAGTTGATTCCAACAGTGTGTTTTGATGTTATTATGCGCTAATGTTTGCATCGCGAGGCCATTTTGTTGTAATTTCTGTCCATTTACGGACAGAAAATATAAAATTATGAATTTCTTAAAGATCAAATTTGAACGTAAGATTAGGCACATATACTATATTTAGACCAACAGTTCAGATGATATAAAAATCAACTTTTTTAAGTAAGTTGGGGATGAGGCTGTGGATCACAAAATGCCCTTTAACATTTTTAACAGGTTTTCTATGTGTCAGTTCAGATTTTAAGTTGTGGGTCACCATGCAACCTGCACCATGTGATTGCCACCTCTGCACAGTATCTATGTAGTGTGGGTTGGTATGTCAATGAAACAGTTCCCGTAGGATTTTGGTGCTAAAGTTGATTTTCTTGCTGTTTTTCATTCAATAGGGACCAGACAGTCAGAAAATGATGGGGTGCAAAGTTTCGGACTGCTTCCCCCTTCCTCAAGGGGGGAAATGTTACTACAGGGAAAATTTTAAAATCGAGTCAAATTGTGTTTTAATGTACATTAACATGTTCATCTCCTTGTAAGGATTAGAAAAAGTATATTGCCTAGGTTCCGACCTTTATTTAAAGCGCTATAGCCCCATAATGGTTCTAGGTCATCCTGGGGTAAAATTTACCCAGTGCTCAGATTTTTTTGAAACTGGTGATAAGTTGTTTGTATTGTCTCACAGGATCCAAAAATGTATTATTTTACAGTGTGTGACATTTGGTTGGCTAATTACATAGCAAAATGTCGCAAGGGTCTACATGGTCTATGGGGGTCACCAGAACTTTCCCTGGATGTCGCAATGGCGATATCAAAAAATCAATTAAAATGCATTTTCTGTTTCAGTATGACACAAGGAATCATTTGACACCACTTCACCAACATCGGAGCATTTACCCAGGGTGACCTTGAACCATTACGGGGCTATACCGCTTTAACTAAAGGTTGGAACCTAGGCAAATATATATTTTTTTGTAACCCTTATGAGGAGACGAACGTGTTAGTGTACATTAAAACACAATTTGACTCGATTTTAAATTTTTCCCTGTACTAACATTTCCCCCCTTGAAGAAGGGGCATCAGTCAGAAAATTTGCACCCCATCATTTTCTGACGGTTTAGGTCCTATTGGAACCCAAACAGCAACAAAATCAATTTTAGCATGAAAATCCTACGGGAAGACACACCAACCCACACTAATGCCAAATACCAACAATTGAATTGTCGTAAGATTATAAGAATTGATTTCTCTTAGAACACCCTAACACTGTAATCGGCCAACAAATCTGTTATGGTGGGGTTATTGGTACAGATTTTGTAATAAAATTGATTGAAATATGGGTAAAAGTGACAGAAAAGTACATGCCAATTTTTTTCCAAACATGCATTTTAGAGATATTTCATATTTTATAGATTAAAGGACATCGCCAGATAAGGAGAGGAGGAGGCCTTCTATAATCATCATAGTTATATTTCACCATCAATTTTGTGATGGTGTTTTACAACTACTTGATCATATATGCAAGGTGTTTTTTATTCCCAAAATACTTGTTTTGTTAAAAAATAATAAAAATATTTTTTTAATTTTTTAGGTTTTTTCTTTTTTTAAAAAGCAAAGCTTAGAGCATGCCCCCATTTTAATGACCATTTAGGTCCTAAATGAAGATACAGGAACAGGAAAGATACTTCTTTCCTTATCTGGCGATGTCCTTTAGACAATCCCCTCATTAGGTTTTGATGTTAAAGAAACACTGGCACATTTGAAAAATAGCGTGCCCTCTAAATTTGTCAATTTTTTTTTTTTTTGCATGGTTGTAAAGCTTTTATATACATTAGCACTCGGCTGAAATTATTAAGCCCAAATCAGCGCGCTTATGGGTAAACAGAACATTTTTGTAATTAACAACTCCTGCAACATCAATACGCGGGAATGGTATTTAACACAAGAAAACACACACGGCAGAGTTAATTCCCACAGCATGCACCTTGTTTTGACCGGTCTGTGACCTTTGTGGTTTTAATATCAATGAGTATGAGTCAATGATATTCATGTAATAGACACATTTGTTGATTAAAGTTATGGCAAACTTAAAAGTTAGCTTACAAATTACCTGGATGTCTTTAGCATCTTATCATGTTCCTATCTGTTTTAGGGTATGTTATTTTTATGTGTAAAAGGGCCATTCTTTGGGGAAATTACACAAGTGACCAAACTTTGTTTTGCCACTCATGACAGGACAACCAATCTGGCGAGGGCGGAGGCCATGTTTTTGGTTAGGTTTGGGCAAAACTTAACCAAGGGTAATGTTTCCACTTTCTCTGGATTGGGCGGTCACATGTGTGACTTCCCAAAGAATGGCCCAAATATATCTCTATACTTCCAATAGCCGAGACTATCATTTGCAAGCAAATTGAAAAAAATCATATTTTCTGAAAATGTGCCAGTGCTGCTTTAAGCCTTTAAAGTGTGTGTGTCATTTTAAGATGTTTATTTTTTTTTTTTTTAAATCAGAAATTTACAAATAAATTTAATCAAAAATTAAATGCAATCAAAAATTAAATGCTTTATTAACAAATGTTCAATGAGAAAATTTTAGATTTTTTAGATAAAAACTACTCTTCCTAAAGTTTAGATACCACAGTGTCTGCCCTCTTGACAAGAAAAATAATTATTACTCCAAAAATTAATGAAATTAAAAAAAATATAAGAAATAAAATTATCCACTTGGAATTTGGAAAAGATGTGAATTAAAGGTTATTCTTTGTATGAAACACTTTTTAAAAATGAAGTGGTTGAGTAAATATGATTTTATAATGATTTTTCTGGGGGAGCATAATAACCGATAATCCTACCGCAAAAGATTAGAGATTTCAAAATATAAAGTTCTGTGTATTAATAAAAAATAGTCACCTAAAATGCTTAATTCCTAAGTTTGAGATGAATCAGATTTTTTTGTTTTCATGCAGTGAACATTTTATGTATAGTATAACAGTGCCATAAGATACTGTGTTTAAAGGGATTAGCAGCGATATATGCAAGAGAATTGAAGAATGTGGAAATGCATTTTTTTAAACTTACACAGCAGGGATAAGTGTGTACAATTCCATATAAATCCTTTAATGTAGATAACGGAAAAATGGAAGTATTTGAGGAAATTTGTCATACCCTCTCCCACAAAGCCGACATAGAGCAATGGCTTCTCAAAATCTACACTAACAGCTTATTGCAGTTTACACCAGTATAGAATAAACAAAGATTATACGCTTGTGTTTGAGGTGAAATTGCATAGATCATGGTGCACAATATTACGCTTAAATCTTTGATATTCACAGGTAAGGCTGTTTTGATCTCAAGTCGGAATTTTGATACTCACGTATAGAAATTACAGAATCGGTTAAAAAGTACTGCCTTGTCTTTAAGAAACTGATTTCAAGCCAACCACTTGCAGGTTATGTTAGCATATGCATGCCAGTAACAAAAATATGAATTTTGATGATTTTAATGTTTCGGATTAGCAAATCGCTGCTTATCCCTTTAACAAAAATTCTGGATCTAGAATTTTATAACAAAGATGTGGATTTTCTATATGAAGGACTTCAATTTGATATTAGCTATTAAACACAGTGATTAGTGTATGGACAAGCACTGTCTTTGAATATGCAAAAAAACATGATTTGTTTGAAAATTGAGGGCGCCCTCCTCGTGAAATCTCTGAGTCGGCCTTTAAAGAATGTCCAATATTCACAATGACTTGGGTTGGGATTGGGCAGTACTTGTGGTAGGATATGTGAGGCAATCAAGCAAAATGATTAGGAAATCAACAAGTTTCTCAGATTAGTGCTATTGTGGGTTTTCAGTTCACTAGATAAAAGCTAAAAGATTTTTAAGAAAATACCAAAAAACAAAACTGGGCACTGCCATTGAACAACTATGTGTCTGAATTGTTGAACTAGACCCTTTCTGATTGTTAATTTCCTACGCCTTTCTAATTGATTCATTCATATACTGAAATGGTTCCTAACAGTGACAATATTACAAAAGACGAATTAGAATACTATATGAAAGAGGGGGGGAGGGGAGGAAAAACTGGTTGGGGCCATCCATGTACCAATAACGAGTGACGGACAAACAAAAATATGAAAGTTTTTTTTTTTTTTTTTTCAGTTCAGTATCTTGTGTATCTCATAAGTTTGTGTCCCTTTAAAGGTGCGTGTTCCAATCGTATTTGGGACACCCCGGATTTTACTCCGGAAGTAGTAGGGTCATTCCACGCCAATTCAACAAATCGAGTACACATCACCTCATGGATTTCTTTCTTTTTTGCCATATTGAAAGATATTCATGAGAAACTAAAATCCTCCAAAAACACTCATTCCCAAGATATAAACAAAAAACTGCCAATTAAATATTTACCCATCATATTAGCACAGTATTGAATAGGCTTTGCAATATGCATTATTGCTGGTTCTACCTCAACGCCTCAAGCTTGTTTCCCACTGTACTTGATAGGGCGTATGTGCAAGTGCTAGGCTCTAATATCAAGTAGCGAACACAATCAACATCAAACGAACACGCCCCTTTAATCAACCGCATCTGCAGTGATTATATCAAAATCATAAATAATTACTACAGATTTCAAGATTTACCATATCCCTGTGAAGAAAAGAAGTAATTTAAAATCTCATCTGTCCCACATCAATTTTAAATCCCAGTTTAGCTGGTAGGGAAAATAGTGCCATTCTTAATCAGAGTACACATTTTAAGTCTCAATTGATTTGATTGTCAGTTTAATGGTGTGTGTGACATTGAGTGACTCTAATAGGAATGCTTTGGCTGACAATTTGTATGCCTTCATGCTTCAACATGCGATGCCTTTTGGCTGAGACAATTTCGGTCCCCCTCTTTGTAGATGCCCTGTGTAATCTGCTAATATTCTAACATTCCTTTGAACACCTCTTTATTTGTCCCCGCCGAACGAGTTCGGACGGGGACTATGAAATAAGCAGCGTCCCGTTCGTTCGTTGTTGTCGTGCTGTCCGTGATAAAAATGTAACCCCACTTTGGGTAGCTTTTCTATGTTCCGTAAGGGCTATACAATGATGTAGCTTGGTGGAAAAAGAAGCGGGTGAATGAGTTCTCGACCTGATTATGTTTGGGCGTAATTCCGCGTAAAATATGCTAATTAAGTATCTAATTTACATAATTTAAGAAAATTTTCCCACAAGGCTTGTATACAAGTTATCTGGAGTTGTGTAAGGCGTTCATAATGAGTAAACTTAAAGTGACAGGAGGAGATTTTTTTTATTTTGTTTATTTCGTTTTTAAATTTGCACTTGATAGTTGTAGACCACCTACCGAGAACGTTTGTAAGGTTTATTGGACAAACAGGTGCAATGAAAAAACGCAAAACTTGTTTTTTACACTGCTGCTATCGTAATCGTTCCCCATAGAAAACCATGCTTTGACTTTCTTTGTGCACGACAGAAACTACTAATCATCATCTTATTACATAAAGACGGCCGTCGTTTTGGCTTATCACTTCAGGTGTGATCTATACATTGGTAACTCAATTCCAAATATGTAAACTAGGTTCAGAGAAAAATTGGGGGCGCTTCTTTATGAAAATGTCATCTCATGTCTCTTGAATGAAGGAAATGGGTTTGAAGAGTTCTAGTATGATATATTTGGGTGGTTGGTATGTCGGGCAATTAATATGCCAAATGAGCTAATTAATATGCACAAATCGGCATAATCCCTCGATGTTTAAAAGGTACATCGGATACGCAAAATTCCTTCACTGCATGAAGCCTATCATGATGCACATCTTCTTTTGCCCTTTGAAAGTGTGTGATTATATGGGCTCAGGTATGCAAATGAGCTAATAAATAGCCTAATGCGTGTATCACTAAAGTGGTACAGGGGGTTGGGTGTCTCGGGAAGGGGTGGGGTGTCAGGAGGGTTACGAGTCAGGGTGGTCGTGGAGGGCTTGAGGGGTTCTTTAACATATTGTAGATTATACATTGTAGTTGCCCTTATACATGTTAGTGATCGCGGACATTCGGCGGGGACCATTTTTACGCATCGCGCAATCCGAGTTCGCCTTGGTTTTGTTCAGTAACATGGTCATTCCATCGACCAGTGCACTTATGTTAACCAAAGCGTAGTGTGTGATCCCCTTTAAACCAAGTTTCTGTGTGAACTCAAAAAATCAAACTTCACTTGTACAAATGGGCAAGTACTATAAAGGTTATTGTCACAGTTATTGACTGAGTGATGTATTCCTCACACGCAGAGACTGATTTTTCCATGATTGGAGTCCTTTATTTTCAGTTCTTGGTTTAGTAAAAACAGTCTAGACGGGAAATATATGAATGACATGGAAAAATTGCAAAGAAATGTAGGCCACCATAATTGCTTCTATAGGGTCCCCAGAATGGACATAATAAAAGTCCAAAAAAATCCAAGTGGTTGAAGTACGTTAATTTGCATAATTCCAAAATGGCCGCCACTTCCTATGTTTTTACATTCATGTTGTTGTATAGCTATCCTAAAAATGCTGTTGCAGCCCACAAACTGAATATTTTACATTAAATAAAAGTTTTTACTATATGCTGTATACGTTATGGGAACAATACGTAACTGATTGGTGGCAGCATAACAATTTGCATAAATTCAAAATGGCCACCAATTTTCAGATTTTTATTAATTTGCTGTATTTCTCTCCTAAAATTGCAGTAGTACATAAATTTACCATTTCATAAGTGTATTATATAAAACATGTTTTAGAGAGAAGAGCAGCTACTCCTTGTATAAAACCCAATTGGCTGTCAATTCTTTTTTTTTTTTATAAGTTTTTTTACCTTATTGATCAAATTGTGAAACAAAATTTGTGACATGGGACACACAACTTTTGATGGACTTTCAATTTATGCTTTTTCTACTGCATATCTCCGGAAACTTGGGTAAGTAGTGTGCCGTAATTTGCATACACCCATGATGGCTGAAAAAGTAGCACCGACATAAAATATTATAAAAATGTTATGTTTCTGGTGGATAATGACTATTCTAACACTGCCAACTGCTGTGTGATAGTAAGGGTCCACCTGCCTTCTACTCAAGCACGAATTGAGGCGTTTGCCTCTACCGACTGTCAACAGTCACCGGGGACATCCGACCCGCTGGAACTCCAGGGAAAGTTTCACCCTAGATCCACCAGAGAGGATAGCCGAGCTGTGGTCTAGCGGTTAGGATGCTTGGCTGTGGCGCAAATTTACCCAAACAAATCCCGGGTTCGAAATGCCCGGTGGGGTCACTTGCTGGGAGTTATTTTTCGGTTGATCAACTCTGGCTTTAATCTGTATACGAGCTATGATTAAATACAGAATACCGCTCTCCTCCATGACTTCACTTGTGAATGCGGGCAAAATGAATCATGAAAGAATCCCGTCTTCGGAGGGGACGTTTAAAAGCAGTCGGTCCCGCTGTGTAAAGAGAAAGTCACAACTGTACATGTACATCGGCCGGTCAGTGTCGAATAAGAGTAGGGTGTAAACCCGTGCTGACTGTTCCCCAATCCGCCCCAGTCTCACCATGTGGGCCATGGTAGGTTGAGCGTTCCATATCATGGATACGCGGCCCAGGATCAGCTTATTCAGCTGACTGAATCAATCCTGACACCACCACAAGGCCACTACAATGACTTGTGGACACGCTAGGAAGATAAGATCAGGCCACTTGTAATTACTTGGTTATCAGTGACATAAGGTCACTCTCCGGCCTTTACAAAAAAGAGATGGAACCGTCAACAAACTCACCGGTCGTAGCTGTTCCAGCTAAGCAGTGTCTGTCTCTGCAAACTTGCATCGTCACCAAATGGAAAGTGCTAAGACATTCCCCCACAGGCCAAAAATGCCCCCCATGATATAATGAGATAAAAGAAGCAATTAAAGTTTCAAGAATGGGAAAGAGAAAATCCTGGCAATGACGCCATCCATACAGTATTCTGGAAGCATATGGCACCTGAAAGATGTGGATAGCTCCAATTCGTTCTCAACTTCTTGGGATCATCAACAATTCCTCAAGATGGATGATTCAAAGGGTCAGTGTGTAATCACTGAAGCCCAAGAACAATGCAAGCGAGACCCAAGAGTACAAGATCCATCTCGCTGCTATCGCACATGTATAAGCTGCTTGGGAGACTGGTACCAGTAGGATCAATGCTGACGGTCAAGGCAAAATCTACCACTCAACCAAATTGGCTTTCAAAGAGGTAAGTCCAAGCTTCAGATCAGATACAAGACTTTTCCAATGATATCGAGACAGCTTGAAGAAGAAGCAGAATTTGTAACAATTTTTTTTAAGATCTATCTGCTAGCCTGATGTCCAGCTTGTCAAGTTCTATACTGCGCATCCCGGATCTTTCGTCCTCGGGATATCAAAAGGGCAATGCCATAGAAAGGCCAAACTTCTGAATGGTATCCCACGGGGTTATGTCCTGGCCCAGTCGTGTTCAGCATTTATGTCTCAGATATGCCGAAGGGAGTTTCTTTGCAGTCCTCCCTACACAGACGATACGGTACTTTGGAATATCTGCTGATTAAAGACCATATCACTGTAAGCCAATTCTTCCACCGTGCACTTGAAACTCAGCAAACACAAGACAATCGGCTCTATTTTCCACCTTGCGAAACTGCGCCAAAATAGAAATTAACTTCACTTCCCAGATGGAGAAAAACTGTCAGCGATCCAACACCAAAGAATCTTGTCGTCATAATTGACCGTAGCCTTACTTTCCAGCAACACACCCAAAGACATCGCTGCCAAGACTCAGTCTCGTGTCAACCTGGGTGGGGCGGCTCATAAGGCTCGCAGGGGCTGTGATGGGGCGCATCCTTTACCTTTACGCACTCAACTGTTGCTTGGCATACTCACCTGCTGAATATTGCGTACCAGTCATGAGTCACACAGTGTACATTCCACAAGGTTGATGTCATTCTGAATGTTGTGATGAGTTCTTGTATCCCTTATTTTTTTAACATTTAGGTTTGTAGGGCCTGTGCTTGGTATAATTGATTGGAGAACAACTTTTACTTTGTATTGATGGCCCCAAAGGGCCACATATTTACATATCAATTATTAATTATCATGAAGGTATAAAAGTTATTAATTATAGAGTACAAAGATACAATTTTTTCCGACCACGCCGCGCGCGCTTGTGTGTGTGTGTGGGGGGGGGGCGGGCTTTAAGATGGAGCTGGGGTTGCTCCATAGATATTAATAAATGGAGATGCCGTACGCCCACGTTGAAGAATACAGCCATCCATTCGAAAACCGCACGCGCATGCGCCGTAACCTGTTGGGCTGGAAACGGTACGTCGTTCTATGCAAATGCGTGAGTATATGAATAAATTGGTACACCAGATATGGAAATCGTGGAATATATGAATAAATTGGTACACCACGCTATGGAATAAGTACGCACTGCTGGAAAAGATGGTTACGGCTTTTGAGCTGGCGTTTGCTATCTAGTGTTATAAATCCATTCGAAAACCGCACGCGCATGCGCCGTAACCTGTTGGGCTGGAAACGGTACGTCGTTCTATGCAAATGCGTGAGTATATGAATAAATTGGTACACCAGATTATGGAAATCGTGGTTTTTTTGTGGAATATATGAATAAATTGGTACACCACGCTATGGAAATAAGTACGCACTGCTGGAAAAGATGGTTACGGCTTTTGAGCTGGCGTTTGCTATCTAGTGTTATAAATTGAAGTCTGTGGGTTGCTCTAAGCATTAATAGCCGTGATGAGTGAAAAACAAATCTAAATGTGTTTTTTGGTCCTCTAAGTGCAATAATAGATTATATAACCGACTCAAAGTTTGACATCTTGCTTCAAATGGTAGAATTGGCAGCCATTTTGGATTTATGCAAATTAGGTATACTTCTACCAACTATGCATGGTGTCCCTGTAGAAGACAAATAAAATATAATAAAGTTATAAATGTAATAATTTACGCCATTTTCGACAGAAATCATAACACAATCAGTGTAAAAATCTTAGAATTGGTGGCCATTTTTGGATTTATGCAAATTAAGTACATTTCTTTCAAGAATGAATATACAATTAAGTATTCATTAAATATACCAAATTTAGCATTATAGGTGCTTAAAAGATTGTTTTTTGTAGATAGTAATCAAACACCAATATTGGAAAAATCCTAGGATTGGCGGGCATTTGGATTATGCAAATTAGTCATATTCAACCACTGGATTTTGTCGGCTTTTAGTAGGCTTCTGGGGAAAGTATAGAAATGCATTGTGGTGTGAAAGGAAATTATATTGCATTTTTTTCCAGCTTCACCTAGAATTTAAATTATTTTTCAGCCTTTTAAAAGTTACTTGCAAGTAATATTAAATGTTTGAATAAATCTCTATGGCATGTTATTAGCTGTTATTTTATTAACCCTGGTATTTTCTACTGTCACCTAAAGGTTTTTTAGGCAGGCAAAACAAGTTCATTCACTGAAGTTGTAACTGACTGCAGAAATAATGTTTTCAACAAAATAATGCCTTGTAGTCCAACAATAGATGCATAGGGCCTTACAAAAGAGTCTGCACAAAATGTTTTGATGGTTTCTTGGCAACATTGACCTGCTGATTCCAAATCTTGATGATGCAACTTTGTCATCCTTGAGCATTTTGAGATAGAGAAGGGGTAAATTAACAGGGTTAACATTTGTAAATGATTCATACAGAGTTCAGAAGCATACAAGATATGTCCATCTGGTTCTAAGGAATCAAAAATGTATGAGGGCATGCTGAGTAGCAAGCCAGAAGTGGTGGTACTGTACTATATCTGAATGCTTCTTTGCTGTTGCTGCAATATATATTGTTGTATGCTGGATCTTAACTGGCTTTTTATTCACAAAGATTATACAGATTAGATTTAATTGTCAACATACGACTCATGAATCACAGGTGAAGGTCAGTGTCATCACAAATGACATCGATATTCTTAATTCCTTGTTTGCCAATGAACACAAGTAGCATAATGACATTGATGCTCTTCACATCTGATTACAATCCTGTTCTAAAGCTGAACATGCTTCTACACAGGGACAAACCTTAGCAACACAAAGTTTGGAAGTACGACAAGGCCGACTTCTGGGAGATGAAAGGTTTTGCATCTACTGACTGGTCTCTAGCTCTTCACTCAGAAGATCCAAAAGAAGCTTGCAAATCTGTGATGCTATGGAAATCTACAAACCAGGGAAACACATGTCTTGGAAGACTGGTGACAAGGCATGGTATAATAAAATCTCAAGACGAGCAGCAAAGAAGTGGTGCTGCATTTTCAGGAAACAGAAAAAGGATAATAAGGCCAAATTTAGAGAAGCCAGAAACAACTTCAATCGTGCTGAAAAGAAAGCCAGGAGGGGTATAATGACAAAAGAAGTTTCGCCAGACCTTTGCCGCTAAGTGCTGGCTTAAGGATAGAGAGAAGTGTGCCCCAGAATGTACGCTTTCAACAACCAGCTCGATGAAAAGGGTAACCTTCAAAACCAAAGATGTTAGGAGGCCTTTGAAAACCTTCAGCTAGTCCATCTAGAAGGATCCTCGCTCCCCTTGACCTAGCCACCGAGCGTGCAGCACACTCGGTGGCTAGTAGGGGGTGGCGAGCACAGAGGGGGTGCGAGGGTCCTTCTAGATGGACTACCTTCAGCCTGATAAAGCTACCAGCTTGACAAAATCCCAGCCAGAGTCCTGAAGGGGTGCAGTGCAGAACTGGCAAGACTACTCTCCATGCTGTTCCATATGCATCAACCAGGAGCCTTTCAAAGCCAATGGAAAACAGCAAGTATCTCCCTATTCACAAAAGAGATTAAAAGTTTAATCCATCTATGCACCACCCCATCTCTCTGTTCTTTGTACATCCTGAGAAATGGCCTCCTTTCAGATCATCAGTTGCGTTCAGACCACAGCACAGCTGATATTCTAATCATCCTTACCCAAACCCAACAATGGTTTAACTCCTTGGATAAAGGGAACAAAGTGCGTCTGATTGCCCTGGACATGTGTGC
>JAMKCH010016529.1:0-35862 GCA_023653785.1 Ophioderma brevispina
ATGTCGATGTGTCCAAACGAAAGGAATTTTGTACTAGAATAATTTTATGGGGATCCCCGGATAATAATCCAACGGCCGCTGGAACGGCATTCCAATGTGAAATAGTGCGGTAAATAGCGCCATGTACGTTTCTACGTTCATCCATTAGTTGTTTTACTAGTTCAGGCAAGTCCAAGTTAGAGGTTTTTTCTCGAGGTGTCAAGATTTCATCATGGACGGACATAAACGTAATATTTCCAGCTCTGCCGTTAAGTCCAATCTGGGCTGCCAATTCTAATTACAAACTCGCTATTTTTTGATAAATACGCATTTTTTAGCATTCTAGTTCGCAGGTATCGTTCCTAGAAATTACCAAACGTAAACTGTCCAACAAATATCAAATTTTGAAAATTGGGGGCGCTCTTCAAAAAAGGTGTACTATTGCTTTAATTTCTTGGATATTTTGTTATGCAGGAAAACTTGTTCAGAATCGCGGATGAAGAATCTGACTCTGGAAGGAGTCAGATGCAGAATCCGAGTCAGGCTTAAAGCTCTGGATCGGGGGGCGTCAGAATCCGACTCGGAATCAGGGGGTCAGGATCTGAGCAGTCTAGTGGGTCATCATCGGGAGAGGACGATGAGGATGGTGAGGAAAATGGAAGAGCAGGAAAGAAGGTGAGAGAGTTACGCATTATTGGAATTGAAACCTATTAGGCAATATATAGGTTCGTTTCAGACGGTAGAAGTAGGTCCTATCACATCTGCACCTTGATGATATTATGTGATGACACTTTCTTCACGCATCTTTGGGTCCTTTGTGTATGTCGATTCTCACATGAGCAATTCAATTTTGCACCCCGCTTTTACCCCATTCCCCCAAAATACCCACCCTTACACCTTCACCAATGACTGTTTGAGAGGTTTGTTACCTAAAAACCTCATGGTGACCAACGTCACATCATAATCCCTACATTTTACCAGGTTCGGTTCCCTTCACCCTTCTATTCAGCTGAAGGGCCAGAGAATCCCCCTGCCAGAACACATTTGACCCAGTTACCAACTTGCAGGTGCCAAATTACAACTGAAATTCTAAGGTTTCACCTTTATTTTTAGAGCAAGTCGAGGGCCAAAAATCAAGGTTGGTGGGCCTTATTTGGCCCGCGGGCCGCCCATTGAGAACCGGTCCTAAACAAGAAAGATGAGTGCAGGTACCATGGGAAAGTATTATTTATGTTGACTCACATCAACGAAAGCAGAGATCTCTAAACACTTGCTTCTTTGCTCATTACAGATGGTGACGAGGAAGAAGATGACGACGACGAGGAAGAGGAGAGGAGGAGGGTGAGTGGATGAGGAAGATGGCAACGATGAGGAAGGATCAGGGTCAGGGTCGGGATCAGGGATCGGGGTCAGAAGTGAGATGAAGAGAGGAGGAAGGAGAGGAGGAAGAAGAAGAACAAGAAGGAGAAGGGGTCAGAGTTCGGAAGGCCCAGCTCATCTAGCGCGTCATCTGGAGAAGAGTCAGAGGAGGAGGAATAGTGCCATGGGAAAAGTGAAGTTGGTTTTTTTAGCAATAGAGTTTAGTGGAAAAAAAGTGGCCTAAGCATGAAAACTCAACGCAGCATCTCGTAATCTGGTGCTTTTGGGGTAGTTCCACTGTAGTGCTTACAGTGTACGTCATTGTGGTGTCGTATGTAACTTGGACACCATGCAAGTGGACTTGGGTTAGTTGTTCTTAATAAACTCTTTCCAGTTATGGAGTGTGTGCCAATTGTATAGGCAATCTGTGAAACTCCACTCTTGTCTGTTTTGTCACAGTACATCTTATTATGTTTGTATCATGTATTGTTCTATTTGTTTGATGCTGTATATTACAAATCTCTTTACGTTTTTATTTTATGTTAAGAACAAATCTATTGGTAGCAGCAGCATCTGTAGTCGGAGTGAGCCGAGTTCGAATCTCGTCAAGAGCCGTTTAGATTTGTTTTGGTTTTTTGTGAGCATGTATGCATGTGTGGTTAAAGGTGTAACCCCATCTATGTAGTCCTTATTCACATAAATGCTTGGCATTTGCCCACCACAATTGGACTTAAAATAAATACAAATCTCATTCCCAAAAAGAAAGATAAAGTCACATTTTTATATTGTGCATTTGCAGACTAGATCATATCATTTTAAAGCAATGACTTAACAAAACAAAACATCCCTCAATTTTCCTGTATGATCTACAACTTACAATGTGGTGCTCTAATACTAGCATCTCGCATGTATTATACTCTGGCTCATAATTTCTTGAACAGTTTAGAACGTACGCCTGCTTCCCCACCAAAATGGAGCACCATCGTGTTGCACATAGACGCAGTATGCGCAACGAGCAACGCAAGCGTTTGTTTTGTCCATGAAATTTTGGCCCAGAGTGTAGGTGCATACGCCGTGTTCTTATGACCAGCATTGGCATTTGCATTTTTTTTACAAGAATGGCATTTTGGAAGGCAGACATGCATATTCATAAGGTTGTGAGTGACAGTTAAAAACCCAAAAAGATAAGTTGTCCGTAATAAATTTTAAAATTGTAGTAAGAGCCTATGAACAAAAATGTTACAGAAACTCCCCAAAAATGCAATTTAAAGCAATCCTGTACATACACACGCAAAAACACCCCACCCACACATACTCGCACACATGCGTGCGTGCATGTGCTTACTGGCAAATGAGGACCTATGATTTAATACTACCTCACCGAAGACACACACCTGAACTTAACGGCAAACTGCGTACAACAAACGCACATGTATATGACCACTTACTATCCAACCGTGGAATGACCTACTACCTCCAAAACACGGACTTGTTTTATGCTGTTTTTCCGTTATTTGCAACCTTCTAGACATAGGTAGAAAAATGTAGACCATCCTTGATTCCATGGGTGTCCGCAGTTGTGTTGTTATGTTCGAGTGTGCATCCTTATTTGCTGGTGAGCACACTCGTGTGCACACACACACCCCACATGCACACACACACATACATCGTACACACTCCACAGATAACAAATAGTTGATTAATTTCATTAAGAATCGTACCTGTGATACTCTACTTAAAGCACCCAAGGCTATTTCAGTGAATTTCATAGATTAGTAATTTCCTTTTAAGTTAGTATTAACTATTAATAGTGTGTTGAAATGCTGCCTAAAGGTGAATACATAGTGTTATGCCGCTCACCGCTCAGCAGCAAGCCGCTTGGTATACGCCGCTTGCAGGATTTAGCTATTATAGTCAAGCGGTGCCATTGCTTGGAACTACGTCAGGAGCGGCACCGCTCCAAAGTTGAAGTCAAGTCGATGCGATTTGCCGCTTTAGGCAATTCGGCAGCCCGAGCTGCAGGGAGATCGATCTATTGGCTTGACGCTTTGCCGCTTGGGTCACCGCTAGTGATTCTGACATGATTGCGAAGTGACGTAAATTTCATCATCAGAGCGGCAAAGCGGCATGACACTATGCAATGACATTTACAGTAAGTCGGGTATATCATTTCAATGTACCTCCACTTTCATATGCGGTTGACTGTTCATCTGCAATTTTCTTAATCATGTGGTTATATTTCCGTCTCTTTGTCTCATCATGGTGTGAATTTGTTTTTTATAATTCCAATTCTCTTGCCAACATTTCTAGCAATTATGCACATCCAAGCGATGTATGTATACCATAAGTGTGGTAACATTTTAGGTTCAAACAAAAGCTGATATCATTTGTAAAGTTTCCTAAGATTGTACATGGCATCTTGAAAAAAATAGTTGCATTTTGGAAATGTGGTGGTGTACTATGAAGACAACATTGAATGCAAAATCGTCATGATTCTTAAAGAACAGATTTTTAGCTACTTTAAGAAAATGTTACTGCATGTTTATAAAAAACACATTTGTTCAAAAGTTAAGATGCAAGCATGCAAATTCCATAGGATTTTTTGCTTGCAGATCAGCACCTAATTAAGGATTACTGTGGATTAATTTTTGGATTATGTTACAAGCAAGATATTGCTGATTGATCAAAACAAAAGGAGTGGTATTTTCAGGAGCAAAGCCTCTGTTTTTGATGTGCACTCACGCTCTACAAAAGAGTGCCCTTCTGGTGCGTGCTGTGATTACAATGCGTGTGTGAAGGGTGGTTTTTGAACAATCCCATTAATGGCATGTTGCAATGTTTTGCTTATCCTACGAAGCTTACTAAACACTGTCAGTCTACTTGGGAAAAAATTGTTCCAAAAAGCTTAAGAACCACAGGGCATTTTATTATTTTTTTAAAATTCTAAGCTTTTTGTGCTTAAAGGAGCATAAAAGTCAGGGTTTTTTATGGATTAAGAATATGTTTGTGGGATCACATGACCCTATTGAAGTTAATTTTCCAAAACTGGTGCATTGTGGGAATTTGACTCAATACACCCTTTGGTGTGTATCTATAGCTGATGGTCTTGTAGACCATGCTGTTTGGAGTTTCTCACAAATAATTTTATTTTATTTTTTTCTAAAAGACATGGAGATAAAAAAAAATTTTCTGAAGTAGAAGCTAAAAAAGTGTTTGTTTGCTGTAATGGCAGACAATATTTCAGTCGGTCGGTCAGATTTTTTTTAATATCATCTTCACAAAGTCCCAGGCTCCAAAATAACCTAAGGCACCTAAGGCAATTTGCCTTGGGTGCCCCTACCATTTGCCTTGGTGCCCTAAAAAACTTGTTTACTCTTTAACATGTAATGCCTTGGTGCCCTTTTAAAATTTGGCAAAATTGCCTTGCCCGCCCTGATTCTTATTTTGGAGCCTGAAGTCCATACAAAGTGCTACTATTATCTTTTTTTTCAATGACAGCAAAGATCTTTCATTTTACTTGTTATAGTTGTTTGTTGTCTTATTTTGATGTTTTTACGTCTTTCTGTTGGTAAAAAATGTTTTAGTTGTGAATAAAAATCATGGATCGGTCCGCAGATTTTTAAATTTTGTGCTTTGCATAAAAAATTTTGAGTCGGCAGGTTTTTAGGATCGGTCAGGTTACGGTAAACAAACTTTTTTTTTGCTTAAGGTTAGTGAACAAATATGGTCCTGAAGCCACAATTGTCGGCAGAAAACTTGCATGTTGTATATGCTGTACTTCACTTGGTATCTGGTAATATTGTGCATAAATTACATTATGCATGAGTACACAGATGGTGTTTTGAACCAATCCCATAATGCATTGTAATTGTACTGTACTAAACACATGTCAGTACTTACAGATAGTGTTCCAAGAGTTTAAGAACCACAAGACATTTTATAATCATGCTAAAAATTCCCCAAGTACTTATGCTTTGGGGGCTAAATGAGTGTAAAAGTCAGGGTTTTTATGTGTTAAGAGTAGGATTTTTGTGGGATCTCATGACCCTATTAAGGTGAAATTTCTTAAAACTGGAGCATTGTGGGATTGATTTCATACACCCTCTGCTTAGTACCTGTGCTTTATTTCTTTAACAGAGTAAAGCATCTGATATTGAGTAGGTGTGATAGATATAATGCAATTATAAAAAAAATGTCTCCCAGGTGTGTGCATAATTATGAAACCAGATTCATAACTTAAAGCAGCACTGGCACATTTTCACAAAATATGAAATTCTTCATTTTGCTCTCAAATGATAGTCTAGGCCATTGGAAGAATAGAGATACATTTTACACATGAAAATAACATACCCCAAAACAGATAGGGACATTGATATGAGGATAAAGACGTCCAAGTAATTTGTAGGCTAACTTTTAAGTTTTCCACAACTTTAATCAACAAACGTGTATATTACTTGAATATCATAGGCTCGTACTCATTGATATTAAAACCACAAAGGTCACAGACCGATCAATCAGGGTGCATGTCATGGGAAACATGCATACAGCGTGCGTTTTCTTGTGTTTAACGCCATTTCCGTCGTCTGCTGAATTAATGTCGCCGGCGACAATAATTATAAAATCGTTCTGTTTACCCATAAGGATGCTGATTTGATCTTAATCATTTTAGGTGAGAGCTAATGTATATTTATAAAAGCTTTACAACCATGCAAAAATATAGATTTTGAAAAATCTTGAGGACCCGTGCACTATTTTTCAAATGTGCCAGTGTCTCTTTAATAACCAAACCCAAAGTAATGAGTTTCACCTGATGTTTGGTCTTTTTGTAAATGTAGCAACTACACCTGTTTTAATAGTTCAACTTGACCATAATTACCTGAAACCCTAATTGAGCTCTCAAATTAAAAACTATTTTAATTGCAATAGTTATGAACAAATTAATGTTGTTATTTCAAGTGTCATTTTTGGCTACTTTTAACAGAAAATATAAGTAGTTAATATATATTTATTAAATATTTAAAAGCCTTTAGATTAAAGACTTCTCCATGGAAAAGTGTTCGTTTTCATTTGTTGCAATTAGTTTGGATGAGTAACCTTGCACCAGAGGTGGTTTCCAATAGCAACTGTTGCTAGGAGGCATATCATTGTCATGGCAGTTTCTTTCTGCAACTTTCATCACCAATGTATTAAATGCACCCTCTTGTTTTGTTAGGTCCTTATGGTCCCCCCCCCATAATGTACAGTTTCAAGCAGTGGCGTACCGGGCAGTCGATCCAGAGGGGCAACATTTCCAAGTCGTCCCGCCAGAGGGGGCAAATTTGTAAATCAACATTCATCATCCCCAGTGCTTTTCTCCAATTAAGTCTAATTGGACAAAATGCGCCGTAGCGCGCGAAAAAAATGCGGAAATTTACTTAATTTTTGCCCAAATTTGGACGAGACACAATTGGTTTAAAACGAAAAATTGGGAAAAAGAGGATACAAATGCACATTTTTGGTGCATTCCGTCCATCGTCCCGCTTTTTCGAGCCAAAGAGGCAACTTGGCCCCCCCCCTCGGTCGGTATGCCACTGAGTTAAGTTGATACATTGTGTCCAATCACAATAGAAGGAAGTATTTCAAAAATGGACGTCTTGCTCTTCTTGGTTTTAGTAGATGAGCATGTTGTAAGCCTGCAGTGTGGTCTATGAGGAGTTGGTGGCAGTTAGAGTGCTTGTTCTCCGATTTATGTCTATTTGTGTTTTTCTACTTGATATGAGAGACTGGCACTTGCACATACGCCCCATCAAGTCCGTGGGAAACAAATTTGCGGTTTTTGAACGGTAGAAGCCATAATGCTTATTGCAAAGCCCTCTTCACTACTGTCTAATATTGAATGGTTAACCATAAATTACAAAGTGTTTTTGTTTATATCTTTGAGACTTAAATGGCTTGAGAGCTCAATTTCAGGACGACCATGGAAGCAAAAAGACGCCCTTTCATCTGATATCAAAATGGAAATAATCTTTCCGGGTAAATCAGGGGGGTGCCAAAGATGACGGAACATCACCTTTAAAGTGGGTGACCATTGGGCAGACTTTTTCCCTCACCTCATCAAAAATTAAGATTTTGGTATCAGAAAAAAAAAACATTTCCTATTCCCATGGACAAAAATAAGATAAAAGTGTATTTTTAGACAATCCTCTGTTTAAAGGGGGTTTATTATTTCATCTTATAGCGGCATATAAGATGGCAGCTGAAGGTGAAATAATAAAAAACCCTAAAACAGAGAATTGCCTATTGTTCGGGTAATTTCTAATAATATCATGTGTCCCCCTATAGTAGCTGTCACAAGAACGTCCTTCTCGTGATATGCATATATCTCGCGATCCTAATGCGCAATATGGGTGGGGGCCTCTTTACTTCTTTAGTGCAACTTGCTGCAGAAGTCAATGTCCATCGGTCCCATCTGATTATTGTTATGTCTCAGGACCTGATTAAAAACGTCACCTCGGACCCCCACGTCTGCGTTTTATTCACGAGATCCCCATTTTGAGAAGAGAAATGGTAGGGTCGTTCTTTTGGTGAGACTGGCTCTATAAATATTGTCTCCCTTTACCCTTAGCTTGGGCCGACTGCCGTGTCTATTATCCTCTAAGATTCTATTGATTGGTTATTGGAAGGTAATATCATATAATAGCAAATCAGAGATACTGTAAAAATGTTGAAAGATGTACAAAAGAAGAATGAACACACAAACCAGAACAAATCAGTATGCTGGGATTATAGAAGCCACTATTTGATTGGTTACTCAAGGGCTATCTCATGTTTGTGTTCTGAATGAGGAGCCAACAATAAAAACTTACAAAAAATGTATTCCAACTGTCAGCAGGTGTACCACGGATGGATCCAAAAGGATACAAAAGTGACAAACCACAAGAATACAGAGTACATACAAAAAGTGTGTACACATCCAATGGGGGAAAAACAATTTATACATAGAATTTAAAAACCAAAAGTTTCAAAAATTTTATTGTTTCTTTTTCTTTGTCAAGTATAGAGACCAGGGCTCTAGTCAAATGTGCAGTAGAACCAGCTCTAGTAGTGAAGTGAAGAAGTAACCACAGAAGAATACAGAAACAGTAAACAAAAGACCTCTAAATAACTAAGGAGTTTAAAATCATTATAGGTTATCAGCAAGTATGAAAATAGCCATAGAGGAAAGGATGCAAACCAGACGGGAAGAATGATCATAGAGCCATGGTAACCTTCCAGGTCCACAAAGGATGGATGGAGGGGAGGAAAAAACTAAGAACCTAAGAAAATGGGGGACCACTGTCGCCACAAACCTACACACGGCACACACCATTGCCCCGCCAGTGGGACAGCCAGGCGGTACCAAACTCTATGTGCATTGGCTCCCGCCCCAACTATGAGGAACGGCCATGTTGTTTCGCGTGTGTCGTGGGGAAAAATGGGGGTTGCTTCTGTTCTAGAACTGTCCTTGTGTCTCTTTAAGTGGGCTGTTATCATGGAATTCAAGGAACTGTTTTTTTGCCGTATCTTCTTAAAGGTGTCAACGAAGATTTCACATATCAGGTGTCCATAAAAAATCGAAAGTACTGATTTTTATTCTGATGTAAAGCTTTCCGCATCAAAAATATCTCTATCGAAGGGCTCAGCTGAGAAATTGTTTCTTTGGTACAAAATTTTTGAAATTTCTTATTTCGTATAGGGAGCAAATACGAAATTCCAGCCGATGTTTTATATTGAAATATAAGCAAAATCAAATCATCTTTTTCTTCTTTAAGACATTGCTGTAGCCAAATCAGTACGAAATCTATTTAGCGCCTACTTATATGACATTACTTTTACGACACAATTTGGCTGGCCTCAAAATCTCTCGTTGCACCTTTAATTGTTGTTCCAACATATCTACATTATACATATTTGAGAAGGAATGACTCAAGAATCCAAATTGGATAATATTTTTTCCAAAAAATACATATTTTTTTTGAAAAAATCATAAAATTTTTTATTTATTTATTGGAGTTCATTTTTTTTTTGTCCCCCCTTTTTTTTTTTAAAAATGTTATAAAAATGTGCCTTGTTCGTTTTGTATTCCAGAGTCCTAGTTCTACTAGGGTTAGTATTTCCCCTTTTTTTAAAATACCGGCACTATTTATCAAAGTCGACATTGCAAAAAAGGCCCAAACGCGTGTTTCAATTTGAACCACACCAAAGTGTTCAAAGGTTGACATAAACCACGATTTTTTTAACACCAAAAATTAAAAACTCTCAAAAATACCGATCACTAAATTTGATATGCTCTATACTATGCATTTCATTTCTTACTGTTGCTGATATGATTTCGAGTACCTGGTAACCGTAAAATCATGAATTAATCAGCCGAAAGTGCAACCAGAAAAAATCGCCTTTTGTCAAAATATTTGTCCCGTTTTCGTACAAAATATAGCCTTCTTCCAAAACACAAGCGTTTTATCTCCTTCTTCTTCACACTGCGTCTGCACCAGGTCAAATTACGTCATCTGAATACTTATGATCAAAATTCACCAATTTTTTTAGCTCAAATTGTGAACTTAAAAATCCCATTCTGTTTTGCAAAGCATCTCACGTGGGGCAACCATTTAAATTGCAAGAAGTTACCAATGTCTGCGTCATATCGATCGATGCATCAAGAAAGGCGTTCTTATGCTTATCATTACATTGCGCGAGCCGAATAGCACAGACGCGTATTGCGTATACGCGAATTACCCGCCCTTTTGCAGTTCAGCCCATGTGATTGTTTTTGGGGTCAAAAATGTGTACAATAGTAAAAGTAAAATGAAACAAAATATGATGAACGCATAATATAATTAATTCTGTTACAATATATGGAAAGAAAACATGTAATGCCCGTTTAAACATGAAAAAACTCAAAACTGTGGCCATTTGACTAAATTCCTGACGTGTCACCCACCTTTAAGGTCCATGGTAACACTCTTCTGTTTTCTAGACTGCCTAAGCTATTTTGATAGTGCCAGTGGTGCTGGTTCTCACATAAGTGGTAGAATTGACCAATCGGATAGATTTGATTGGAAATATTTTAAAGCTAGCAAATCGGGTTTGATTATGAATCGGACTCATTTATTACCTTGCGCTTTTAAAGATAGGCACCTACTGTTACAGATTTTACTTTAGACAGGTCTAAGGCCGATTTTTATAATTGAAAATAAAGAAACAAACTACATTTTTAAATGTGCATTTTGGTGATTTTAACCGTCCATTTGCATAGTGGTTTGTTTATAACAACTTTTGATTTAAAGAATAAGATAATGATTTTGGGAACCGGTACTCTCTTTACAAACAATTGAAACAAGGCGATACATTATTTTTAAGTCCACGCACGCAAAATAATGGTGTCGGCCAGTTACAATTTTCATAACAAGATTAGCGGTTCCCAAAATTATACCTTTTATACGTCCTTCCTTTCACAGTTTATAATAATTTCAGGTCAATTAACCTAATTTCGCGTTCCTTATGGCTTAAATACAAAAGTAAGGACTGCCACTACCCAGTGATACAATTGAACAACCCTTTTGAAACGCAACGTTTTAGCATGTGCGTGCGTATGGTAGCAAAACAATGTATTACCACAATGGCTTCGACCTCCCAATAATGTCAGTATGCAAGTGCGTACTACCTGGGTTCAATTAATCAAATTGAAACCCGGGCATCGCCATGAAATGTCTTACACTTACAGTCTGTTCAGAATGCAGTTCTCCATTAAGCAAGTTAAAGGCACTATCAGGGATTTGCTAATCCAAAAATCATCAAAAACAGATTTTTGCATTTTCTGTACAAGTACCTAACATACTCTCCATTGCTAAGACTGAAAGCAGCTTAAAAGCCAACATCATACATTTTTTGTTGTTCCTGTCCCTACGACACTTACTATACAACAGGATTTGAATGGGTATTTACATCTTGAGCCTGCCGTTTTCTTTTCCTTCCCCTTCTGTTACGTTTTCATTTGCAAAAAAATTACTTAAGAGAATGCTACAACTCATCCTTCAATATAAGCTATTTCTGCCAATTTCAAATTTTTTTGACGCGTTCGGTGAATCATCAACTGATAGGGTCTTTAAAAGGGTCTACTGAATGGTTCTTCAGGTGACAACCTGAGACCAATTTCAAGAACACTGACCAAACACCTGGTATAATATTATGTTGATGGGAATTTCTGGCAATGGTGCAGCTATTGCACTTACAATTTGTTGCATCGCACATGACGATTGATCTGTTCGGATACATAATAAATTGGCCAATATTTTTCCTCCTTCCAGAGATAAATCTGCAAGGAAGATCCTGGTTTGCTATAGGTTTACAAATAGGAGACAAAAGCAATCACAAAATCCCCTTCAACTAGTGGTGGAAGTTAATGGAATTACCAGATATAGAAACTGTTTTACCAATATTGAGGTGCCCTTGAGTTTGCTTGTGATTCCACAAGTGCAGAAATATTGAAAGCCTAATGAGTGTGATAGTAAAAATATTACATGAGTCAAATGTTGTACCTTTCTATTTACAAGGCGAAGCCGCGTGAAATTAGAACAGTCAAATTTTTACTTTTTTCGTCGAGTGAAATAGAAGGTCAAAAATTGGACCGAATGATATTTTTTTACTATTGTACAAATATAGGCAGTCGATATTTGTTTAATATTATATCAACTGTTTTTTTCAAGCCATGCGATAGTAAAAACTATCACATGGCTCAAATCAATGTAATCACGACATAATAAATCTTATTCATGCAAATAAAATACAAAAACGCTTAAATTTTTGGAGCACCTGCATTTTTTTTTTCATTAAGACAGTAGTACATATTGATATGGTCTAAAAAAGATTACCGATAATTTATAATAGAAGTAGGGATGTATCCAGGCGCGGATCCAGGGAGGGGGCGGAGGGGGCGCGCGCCCCCCGGTAATTCTGCAAAATCTTGCAAAATCAGCCCATTTTGGACCTTTTTTGGACAAGTTTAGCCTTTCAGCCCCCCGGTAATTTTGACGTTTTTCAAATCCTGGATCCGCCCCTGGTATCAGTTGCTATTCCTTCGTTAATGCAATGGTTAGCCATAAGCAGGGGTAGAATTTTGTCGCTGAGTGCAAGAATCAGTCTTGATTCCCAAAAACAAATTTGTGGGAGGAATCATCTAATTGGCTACTGTGTTAAGTTTTAAAGTTTACGAGAATCAACATTGATTCACGCAAATCAGTTTACGAGAATCTCTGCGAGAACCGATTCTCGGATTCTCTTCGAAATTCTAGCCCTGATAAGAGGAGAGAGCTCTGAAATGGCAGCAAAATGAATAGGAGTTTGCATAACATAGCAGTTTGAACTTATTATAGCAGTTCGAACTTATTATAGCAGTTCGTCTAATATCAAAATTGATACTTGGGGTAAATCATGGGTGTCCCAAAGGTGATTGAAACAACCACCTTTAATAACATCATAGCCATTATACTTTTTTGTCACCGAATAGGCAAAAATTACTTGGCTTTTGTTTATCCACGTGTGAAAGTGATTCCATTTTACACACGCGCTTCTAGCCACAAGCGTGCGCCGAGCATACATCCCGCACTGCTCGCTGCGGTAGTGTTGCTTACAGTTGCACCCGCGCTATTCTATATCAATTCTCGGTGTGAAGAGTCTTGCCAATTTGGTGACGAACAAAGTATAGATCATCTACAATACTTTTATCCACAGCGTCAATAGCTAGTATACTTTTATTATTTCTCTTTGCTTGTTCACTGACACTTAAATTCAAAATGTTCTTGGGTGCCAGGAAAAAATCCAACCAATCGCCAATTTGTTACAGGTCTAAGACAGTCAAACAGTTTGAAAAGTCATTGTAATATCTATAAGAGTTAACTGTATTTGCATGCTGCTGTATGTAGTCCAATCATGCTGCATTTACATCAAGTTTGAGATGTACTGTATGTATATACAGCCTGCTTTGTACCATGTTAACCAGTTATACAGTGTCTCAAAAATAAAGTGTTATATTTGAAAAACATTTCTCATTCAACCCTTGTAGATTCTGTCTTGGGTATAACATCTGTATATTAATACCGGTGGTCTGTGTGTGTGTTTGTCTATTTTCTCAGAGACCGAGGGTTGCACATTCATGAAACTTGGTGGGTGGGTGCCCCTTGATGGTCCGAAGACAGAGTTTGTATTGGTTAGTGGATCAAAGGTCATCAGGGTCATTCAAGGTCAAATGGGGTAAACTTTGGTGTATCCAGATGAAATTTGGTAGGTGAGGTCGATTGTCGATGCCGAAAATTTTAAAGGTCACAACAAGGTCATCAAGGGTCATTAAAGCCAGGTCATTGCGAAACAGGTGATCGCGAAACCCTGGGACCGCCTAGTATACATAAGTAGCTTTTGAGATTGCTTCCCAAATTATCTCTATTATCAAGTGTCATTCCATAAGTACCCCATAATAAATTTTCAAATATTAATCCGAGAGGGGGTACTGTACTCAGTACAAAAGACCCGGACGTGCCTCTAAAATGGGTAGCAAATCAGCCTTCTGGCATCAATGACCCTTTATGCAGCAATTGGTATGTGAATGGGTCAGGGTTTTTTTTTCAAAATGTTCTTCGACCCAAAATTGGCTTAAATTTAAGAAAATTTGGGTCAAAATTTGGTCCCAAATCAGAATTTGTATATGAATGGGTCACTTTTTCATGAAAAATTGGAATGTATATGGGTCATACTTTCAATTTCACAGCATGCCTACCAAAACCATAGTTAAGTACCCCCCGAGTACTAATCTCATTTTGAAGTTGGGTTTGAAGGTTTACTCTATTTTACGAAACAAAACAGGCATAGTCCGGCCATTGGATTATACACTTTATCCTGTCATCATACACCTTCTACATGACTGTATAAATCATGTAAACCAATGGGTGCACTGGGCCCATTTCGTTTCGTTGTGCAAAATACAGTTAAGCCAAATTCAATTATATGAACTGAATATTGTTGCGTGCCAACTCTGCACAGAGTTGACTATTTAAAATGCGATTATCTCAGAAACGTTTTTTCGTATTTGGATCAAAATCTTTCACTCCGTGAAATACCCAACAATGTGGTCTTAAAAATGTCTAATTTTTAAATTTAATTGTTTGGGGAAAAAATTAACAATTTTGAACTCCGATAAGTCGTCAGTAAGAACTAGAGGTTAATTAAAGCCTGAAAGCTGAACCCAAATACATGCTACTAACTTTCTAAATTTCTTAGATTAAAAACCAATCAGAATTAATTGGATTGCTATTAGGGACAAATCCAAGTTTAGATTTTAAAAAAGTAAATCAAAATACATTGAAATATAGATCAAAATTAAAAATGTTAATCTAAATTCAGATTTGTCTATTTTAATCTAAGAAATTTAGAGAGTAGCCTTCATGATCATTTAATGTGTTTAAAATAAGCAACATAACATTTTGGTGCTACTTCATTAGATTGCTATCCTTGAACACTCCATTAGATTCAAATCATCATTTCTACTAAAAACTGGCTAATGTCAATATTTCACAGGGCTCGTACGGTCCTTGAAGGTCCTTGAAAGTCCTGGAAGTTCAAAATCCTTTTTCCAGACCTTGAAAACACTGGAAATTCACAAATGGTCCTTGAAAGTCCTTGAAACTTGCAGTCACTGTGATGATTTTGGTTTATCTCCATAAACCAAGTTTCATTTTCACTATATACTGGCTGCACATCCACAACCAAACCCAAATCAACTAGCCCTGGGGGAAGGCCAATAAAAGAATTGCATGTTCCAGTAATCATACATGATGAGAAGGTCATTTTGACACAAGCACTTCACTTACAATTTTTAAGCACGAGTATTACGGTCTTATTCTACAAGGGTGACAGCCATCATTGACTTTGGAAATAGTACTAAGACCAGTTGATGGGAAGGAAATTAAAGGGTTAGTTTTCTATCTAGCGGCCGCAGCTGAGATGCTGTTCACCATGTAGCGCCAAACGTCCCTGCCTGCCATCAAGCGGGGATGCCAGACGGATCCCGCCAGATGCCTGGAGCAACTACACCAATGTAGCCAAAGGGGCGATGACCCCGGTTTCGGCATGGTAACCTCCAACATGCGACGCCCGAGACCACTTGATCAATCGCAGGATGACATTGACCTGCAAATCATGCTCGGCGCCAGGCAACAGAAGACGAGATTGGAGATTTATCTCAAAATATCTGTGCTTTGGTCATGTGTTCACGCCTGGATGTGTTTTATACTCGCATAAGAAGCTTGGTGTAGGCACCATCCAGTCTATCCTGTAGCTCTTTCTTCATGGTCCAGGATTTGGATCTATATAACAAGATACTCTCTACACAGGCTCCAAAGAACTTCAGCTTGGTTTAATTGGAAATACCAGATTGTCATAAGTGGTGTAGTTTATTGCAGGCATTCCAAGCTTGTCCTTTGTGTGATAGGAAGTCTTTCTTGCGGTCAGCAACATAGGACCCCAGGTACTTGAAGTCCCTAACCTCTTTGAAGTGGGTACCGTACTCAGTACAAAAGACCCGGACGTGCCTCTAAAATGGGTAGCAAATCAGCCTTCTGGCATCAATGACCCTTTATGCAGCAATTGGTATGTGAATGGGTCAGGGTTTTTTTTTCAAAATGTTCTTTGACCCAAAATTGGCTTAAATTTAAGAAAATTTGGGTCAAAATTTGGTCCCAAATCAGAATTTGTATATGAATGGGTCACTTTTTCATGAAAAATTGGAATGTATATGGGTCATACTTTCAATTTCACAGCATGCCTACCAAAACCATAGTTAAGTACCCCCCGAGTACTAATCTCATTTTGAAGTTGGGTTTGAAGGTTTACTCCATTTTACGAAACAAAACAGGCATAGTCCGGCCATTGGATTATACACTTTATCCTGTCATCATACACCTTCTACATGACTGTATAAATCATGTAAACCAATGGGTGCACTGGGCCCATTTCGTTTCGTTGTGCAAAATACAGTTAAGCCAAATTCAATTATATGAACTGAATATTGTTGCGTGCCAACTCTGCACAGAGTTGACTATTTAAAATGCGATTATCTCAGAAACGTTTTTTCGTATTTGGATCAAAATCTTTCACTCCGTGAAATACCCAACAATGTGGTCTTAAAAATGTCTAATTTTTAAATTTAATTGTTTGGGGAAAAAATTAACAATTTTGAACTCCGATAAGTCGTCAGTAAGAACTAGAGGTTAATTAAAGCCTGAAAGCTGAACCCAAATACATGCTACTAACTTTCTAAATTTCTTAGATTAAAAACCAATCAAAATTAATTGGATTGCTATTAGGGACAAATCCAAGTTTAGATTTTAAAAAAGTAAATCAAAATACATTGAAATATAGATCAAAATTAAAAATGTTAATCTAAATTCAGATTTGTCTATTTTATTCTAAGAAATTTAGAGAGTAGCCTTCATGATCATTTAATGTGTTTAAAATAAGCAACATAACATTTTGGTGCTACTTCATTAGATTGCTATCCTTGAACACTCCATTAGATTCAAATCATCATTTCTACTAAAAACTGGCTAATGTCAATATTTCACAGGGCTCGTACGGTCCTTGAAGGTCCTTGAAAGTCCTGGAAGTTCAAAATCCTTTTTCCAGACCTTGAAAACACTGGAAATTCACAAATGGTCCTTGAAAGTCCTTGAAACTTGCAGTCACTGTGATGATTTTGGTTTATCTCCATAAACCAAGTTTCATTTTCACTATATACTGGCTGCACATCCACAACCAAACCCAAATCAACTAGCCCTGGGGGAAGGCCAATAAAAGAATTGCATGTTCCAGTAATCATACATGATGAGAAGGTAATGACGTTTCATTTTGACACAAGCACTTCACTTACAATTTTTAAGCACTAGTATTACGGTCTTATTCTACAAGGGTGACAGCCATCATTGACTTTGGAAAGAGTAGTACTAAGACCAGTTGATGGGAAGGAAATTAAAGGGTTAGTTTTCTATCTAGCGGCCGCAGCTGAGATGCTGTTCACCATGTAGCGCCAAACGTCCCTGCCTGCCATCAAGCGGGGATGCCAGACGGATCCCGCCAGATGCCTGGAGCAACTACACCAATGTAGCCAAAGGGGCGATGACCCCGGTTTCGGCATGGTAACCTCCAACATGCGACGCCCGAGACCACTTGATCAATCGCAGGATGACATTGACCTGCAAATCATGCTCGGCGCCAGGCAACAGAAGACGAGATTGGAGATTTATCTCAAAATATCTGTGCTTTGGTCATGTGTTCACGCCTGGATGTGTTTTATACTCGCATAAGAAGCTTGGTGTAGGCACCATCCAGTCTATCCTGTAGCTCTTTCTTCATGGTCCAGGATTTGGATCTATATAACAAGATACTCTCTACACAGGCTCCAAAGAACTTCAGCTTGGTTTAATTGGAGATACCAGATTGTCATAAGTGGTGTAGTTTATTGCAGGCATTCCAAGCTTGTCCTTTGTGTGATAGGAAGTCTTTCTTGCGGTCAGCAACATAGGACCCCAGGTACTTGAAGTCCCTAACCTCTTTGAAGTGGGTACCGTCTGTAGTGCAGATCGGTTGATGATTATCTTCCTCATTGACAGTCATATATTCCATCTTCTTGGCATTTAGATGTAGGCCGACTTTGTCTGCAAGCATTTGCAAGTAATTTTAGTAGTTTTTGTGCATCACATATCAGATCGGCTGTTAGAGCTAGATCATCTGTAAAGGTCTGTGAGGTGCTGACTTTGGTGACATCTAGAATGCTTGGGTTTGATGGTGAGTCCCTTGTCATTCATGATGTCAAGACTATCTGAGGATGTAATCAACCATGATTATAAAGAGATAGGGAGCAAGAGTTGGAGGATTCCAGTAGTTGTTAGTAGCTCCGTTGTGGGCCCATCCATTGTCTGCACAAAGCTAGATGGGTTATCATACATGATGGCAATTGCTTTGACTGTCTCGTTTGGGACACCATAAGCAGTAAGATGCAGCATTGCATCCTTATTGACACTGTCAAAAGCCTTTGAGAAGTCTACAAAACACAATTGGAAGCTTTTCTCTTGGAAATTGTCAACTCATCTATGATCCTTTGAGGGCAAGTATCTGAGGTAGTGTTGATCTGCCTTTGTGAAAACCATTCTCATTCCATCTGAGAATGGAATCTATGTGAGAAGTGATTCTGTTGAGCAGCACTGAGTTGTAGAGGCCAGTGGTGACGGTGTGATTCCTCTGTAGGTTTGGGGTTGTTGGAGGTCACATTTCTTTGGTATAGGAGTGATGAACGATGTTGATAAGCCAGCTGTTTGTTTCCCATGTAGGTGGTGTTACATAATTCTAACTATTGATCATGGAATAGTAGACTCTTCCAGATTACTGCAGGAATGTTGTCGGGTCCAGGCGTCTTGGTGTTGTTCAGTTTCTTCAGGCAGATCTGAAACTCCACTATAGTGAAATGTCCAGTCTGGATGGGGTGTCTGTTATCTGGTGTGGTTGAAGAAAGATTCGTCAAGGTTAGTGTTATTCTGATCTGGCTTGCCAAGTAGAGAACTAAAGTGCTGAAACCGTGGGTTGAGGCACTCTTCAGTTGTTTCAACTTTGATTCTTATAGGTGGGGTAGCCTACTTATCAGTCATCTCCCTCAGTGTCTCCCAGGCAGCAGCATGGTTGTTTTCAAGATGTAGGGTGTCAAGTGCTTCAGCCTTGGACTGAACATGCTCCTCAAGCACCACGGTGTACGCATCAAATGCAGACTTAGCGGCATCGGCATCAGGTTGTGCTTGGCCTTCGAGTGGATTTAGTACAGTACTTCTTGGCTGCAGCCTTCAGTTTTTCTCTGGTTTTGCTGACTTTGTCATTCGAGGCAAAGGCAGTAGTCATTCAAAAATTCTTGGAACAATTATGCGCATTCAGGTGTAAATAAATGCCCCCGCTCCCCTGTACAATGTTGTGCAGAGGCCAACGTTTGATCGTGTTGTGAAGGGTTCTCAACATTGTCTGATGGGGAGGGGGGAAGGGTAAAACAATATGCTCCAGCTCCTGCTTTTCCTTTGGAGAATGATTTTATTCACTCACAGCAAAGAATCACGCTTGATTGCATTAAGAAAGCGCGGGGTGTTCCAAGTTCTTTTTGTGAGGATTGTAGGTAGCATCTCCAGTGCAATTTCTTTGTTGGCTAAAGTGAGGGCAACATAGTGCTGGAGTTCTTATCGTCAAGCTATGTACTGCTACAGTATACTGCTCCCAAAGCTTTGTATTTCCCACTACCTTCCTCCAGTCAATTGTTTTCATGGAATCTCTAGGAGGGGGTTTACTCTGACGGCAAATGTTGGTATACGCAGCTTCACCTTGTTATGGCAGTGGGAAATTGCAGAATTTAGGCTGTTGCATGCAGTAGTTACTCGTGTGTTTTGCATGCATGCCACATTTGTTAGGCTTGTAACTTGGGTGCGGTGCCAGTGCCTGGGTCTTCACTCTACTGCCATGACAAGGTGAAATAGTATAGAAGTAGGGGACATGTACCGATGGAACATTGGGATGGATTCATTTCACCCTAAACTGTCAAGTACCCCTGCTGGAAAAAAAGTTTAAGTGGGAAACGTTGCTCTATTTGGATAACGTGATGGTGCATGGGGCAAACAATGCTGAGCAATCGTAGATTGCCTACCAATCTCCAAGATATATGTCAAGGAACAAGACTCATACTGAAGCCATCCAAGTGACATTTCAAAAGGTCGTCTACTATCCCAAGTTCAAGATGGTGATGTGAATGTTTTGGTAATGGGGCAGCTTATCAAGAGCTGAAAGAAACTTTTACAAGCACAAAGATAGCATTCAGAGAAATCTAACAATATCTCATAGGGAAAGGAGATGAATTTATGGAATGGACCATACATCCCTCCAATGGCTCTCCATTTGTAAGGACAATCAAACAGTGGTGTGAAGATTCATTATTTGTTTAACTTAGAAATATTGGCTGAAAAGCATATCAAAACAACTTGGGCAGCTGCTGGAAAATCAATACCGGATTGGAAGTGGAATTGAATCAGGCAGTTGAGCAACAATTGCCTATGGGCGATCCACAAGGGTGATCAGAGTTGAAGCCCAAAACAGACACAATCTGCTGCACGGGTCGAAGGAGTGACGTCTAGAATATTCAGTCATGCTTTTATATATATTGGTTGAGCAAGCTCAATGGGATATGGAAGTGGAAAACTGGAGTCAACTGGATTTGAGCCTTTGTTTTGTAACAGTGCGAAAATTGTGAAGATGAGTCTGGGTGGGGGAAAATAAAACCGACGAAAACTGGGAGTTTTGAGGCCAACACGGGAGGATCTTGTCGTTCCAGAAGGCAAGCGTGTGAAGTGATATGAGAATGATGGTGAGAAGGCAGGGTAATGGTTTGTTCCGTTTGCCATGGGTTTTGTGAGATGTGTGTTGGAAGAATTGCATAGATCAAAGACTGTAGATCACCTTGGTCCTGAGAAAAATGCCAAAAGATCACGAGATGTACTTGTGTATGGACACGTACACTGGTACGGATGGTTGAGACTTTCCTTTGCAAATAGTGCAAGTGCACCGGAAAAGGGGCATCAGTTGAAAGCATTGATACTCAACAGAAGCAGGACCCTGGAGAAAAAATTAGGTCCATGGACGAGATCAACGATGGTACTATTTAAAACGTACAGTACATGTAGTAGGGGACTAAATGTTAGTCAGTGTGTTGGCATATATTTTGCGTTTTGTTTTAAGGGGTTGACATCATTGGTCTTCTGGCCTTTCAGCCAACTCCTCCATAAGATTGTTCTGCTTTATGTATTGTGCGTTGGTGTCTATGATTTTTATGGAAAATGGTTATATTGGACCCACACACAGATGGCGTACGTGCTTATGTGTGTGAAGGGGGGACGGTCCCACAGAGGGGGGGGGTGGGGGGGGGGTGTCACCCCCCCCCCCCCCTCCCATTAGCAAAAAAAAATTCTGTCGGCAAAATGACTTGTCGGCGATAAGGGTATAATGTCGGCGCAAACTGATTGATGGGCGGATTATCGGCGGTTTGAATCCTCCACACATCTGTTGGTTGCTGGTTTTGTTCAGAGCTGGTGAAATGACTTGCTGTCGAATTCGGTAGACCAGCCACCTTCCCCCTAAACCCCCCCCCCCCCCACCCACCCACCCCCCAAGTCTCCCCCCCCCCCTTAAAAAACCAACCCCCACCCCCCACCCCCAACCCCCCCCCCCCCCCCCCCCCCCCCCCACCCCCCCCCCGTCTCAGAATTTCGAACAGAGTGAAATAAATTTGGGTCTACCTGGCTGATGCGCAGCGAGACGGAATTGATAAATTCTGATCGCGGCCCATGATTCTTGTCGGGAACATAGACTCAAACAGTATTGGGAACGCCCACTGTGTGTGTGGGTTGTGTCGTATGTCATGTGTGTTGTGTGTGTGTGTATGTGCGGCATAAAACCCGGTCAGAGAGATAGACGTTTTTTGTGGCCGATCGCGTATGCCAATACGAACTGCATCCAACGAAGCATTCGTTGGAATTTCGCCCGAATCGGCAGCTGTTCGGAATACCTTACAATCACAACGTCAGATAGGCATGGGGGAGAAGATCAAACACGACGATCCTGGCCAAACTGTCCTGTGATAAGCTTTTCTCATGGCCAGACCGATTGGGACCAAGTCTCTTATAATTTATGTTGGACTCGCCTCAAACATGTCAATGGCAAGGAGGCGGATAGATCTCGATGGACCGCTACAGATAAAAAATCGCTTTTGTATTGTGATGTTGGCAAGCGAGGTTGAGCCTCGTATAGATTGGTTGTTGGAAGCAAGTAGTCCCTTCTGAGAACTGAACAATGTTCCAGACGATCCCAACCCGCGTGGTGCGTGAAACATTTGGGGCATCCACGAAAGTACCAGGTGTAGAAGTTAACCATTGTCCGGCGTACTCAATAGTCCGGGAGGGAACAATGGTGAACATCGGGGTAATCGATTCAGTTAACTCTTTACCTAACATGTTTCACGTTTATTCGTTATCGTCTATGGAGCCCCGGACTTACACCCCCGCCGGAAAGATCTGCTTTCACACCGGTATGCTCTACAGTGAGATCAGTATTTTCTTTATTGTAAATCGATATTAATGGCGTTATGAAAACAAATGTATTACCAATTTTTTCTAGAGGTCAAAGCGTTTACGAGAAAGAGTGTAATCTTTAAGGAAAGAAAAAATGAGAAAGAGTGGATGTTACGCTATAAAGTTAAGCGAAACGTAACCTTCTAGTAACAGCAAGAAAACCAATTTAAATAAGAGATTTAGAGTTGATTGAATAGATGACTCATGGACCGGATGACCATGATCCAAAGCAAACACTTCTTATTTGTAGTAGGATTTCATTGATTTGGGCCACAAAAATGACTAGCAGATACTAATGATCTAAAATGGTGTATTTACCACTCCGTATGCACTGCGATTGAAGCCCAACGTATCGCGCATAACGAACGCCATTCTCGGCAATTTGTTCATGAAACCCACTGACCTCTCCACGTGGATAGCGGGCTGGCGCACCGTTGAATAGTCGACTGAAACCACAGGAAGTTGCATTTTGCCCTGCGTAATATGGCTTCACTTTTTTGTCGATAGAACATCTGTGTGGTATTTGTGCACCAGCAGGTGTATGCATTGTTTTCCGCCATATTGCGAAGGGCAAAAAGCAAATTCCTGTTGTTTCAATCATCGTTCATGTCCCACTACATCTCAGCTTTGACACCTTTGGTAGTTAGTATGGACCCTCTACATCAATGCTAGGTAGTTAGTGGTGTCAAATTGTGGCGTCACTTTTTCAATAGGGGCCAATTTAAATTTACACAGGGGTCAAACTTTTAAATTACTCCAATCATGTTGACCTTTATGCCATATTGTCCGTCTTGTCATAAGGATTCCAAAATGTAAAGTTATTGGGTAAAAATGGCTAAAAGTGCAAAAAAGGTCAATTTCCATTTGTACAGGAGTCAAAATCAGAAGTAGCTCCAATTTTGGTAAAAAGTGAAACAAATTGTTCATCTAGCTTAATGTGTCAAAATAAGGAATAGTTTGTAGCATCTGCAATGCATAGTTATCATACTATGTGACTAAATAGGTCATGAGGCAACATAATCCTATTGGCATTGACCTTCTTTGACCTTTATCTCGGTAAGTAAACATTTTTACATAATAAAGACTATACTTTTTGGGAGTGCTCATTCCTCGGGCAATAATTTGCAAGCATTTAAAACATAAGAGTAACTTTCAATGTTGACCCCTGTACAAATTGAGTGACTTTTTTATACTTTTAGCCATTTTTATCAAATAACTCTAAAACCAATGGTCACAGATGGTACAAACTATACAATTTTGGAATCCTTGTGACTAGACGAACAATATGGCATACATTTCAACATGATTGGAGTAATTTAAAAGTTTGACCCCTGTGTAAACTTAAATTGGCCCCTATTGAAAAATTGTCACCACAATTTGACACCACTAACTACCTTGCATTGATGTAGAGAGTACATACTAACTACTAAAGGTGTCAAATCTTAGATGTAGTCGGGCATGAACGAACTCCTTAAATAAGGACCCTATGATATTCTGCTCCTGCTCTATTACACCCATTTCTTTTGCCGGATTCTGGCTGTCGCCAACGGATAGCCAATTTCTTTCGTTGATGCCCGTTTATCATATGCGTTAATATATGTGACGCGGTCTTAAGTTTTCTATAAGAGACTCGTATTTATGGGGAAAGAAAAAGTTCATAAGACTTCATAGAATATTGCCAAAATGACCACTACAACTCCAAAATATGTGTAGGCGTACACCCCATATGCACTGAACACAGGTGATACATTACAAGTGCACAGCCGTCATGCTCAAAAACTTATTTTTAAGAAAATTTCATTCATTTGATCTTGGCGCTTGCCTGTATTTCAAGTTCGGGTTAATTGAAAATGTACGGCAAAAAAAAAAAAAAAAAAAAACACTATGGAAGCCACCATTCCCATATCAGTGGTATGCGGTGCTTATTCTTTATTCTGAAGGTTGTACGAATAATGTTATTCGTTAAGGTCATTGTTTCGAAAATTAAACACGAGGGTCGTTAATCCGGAGGCTTGTTCTTCCGCAGGGTCATTATTGCGAAGGGTCATTCCGAGGCCGTTTCTAAGATAACTTTGACGGTCATTATTCTGAAAATAACATAAGGGGCGTTAATTCGAAAAATATTGGGGGGCATTATTCCAAACATAATTTAACGGTCATTATTCCGAATAGACCGTCAGCCCAGAAGGTTTTGATCAAACGAACGAGATACCAATAGCTGAATACGGGAAAATTCAGAGAAAAACAACTTTTGCAATTATGAAAAAGACTGCCGGAGACCCGTTGCTGCGTGCAGCCCCGGGAGAGGGGTGAAGTTACTATGGGGGTCAAATGTTTGAACATGCAGCTCCAAATCTAATGAACTGAAATTATTCCTTTTATAGGTAACAATCAGTAAAAAGGTCAATTGGGTCACGTATGTGGTGCTTCCTTTCCAAGATATTTAGTTTGATGCATAATGAATTTAATGTTTTAATGAATTAATTTTGAAAAAGCTTGTAATATGCGATAAAAAATTGTATTTGCTTAAAAATCACAGGGTGAGCACTTTCTACATACAAAAATGCATCGAACATACGAGACTTGCTTACTTAAAGGGATTAGCAGCGATTTGCTAATCCGAAACATCGAAAAAATCATCAAATTTCATATGTTTATATTTTTGTTACTGGCATGGATATGCGAACATAACCTGCAAGTGATTGGCTTGAAATCCGTGCATTAAAGACAAGGCAGTACTTTTTATCCCATTCTGTAATTTCTATACGTGCGTAGCTAAATTCCGACTTGAGATCGAAAAGGCCTTTCCTGGTGAATATCACAGATTTTCAGCGCGATATTGTGCATCATGATCAATACAGTTTGAACTCAAACACAAACATTATTGATCTTTGTTTATTATTGGTGTAAACCACAATCAGCTGTTTAGTGTAGATTTTGAGACGCCGTCGCTGTATGACTATTGGCGGGAGACGGCATGACAAATTTTCAAATACTCCATTTTTGTTCACTATTTGGTACTTTGTTTCTATATTAAAGCAGTTATTTGGAATTGTACATACTTATCCCTGATTTATAAGTTTAAAAAATGCATTTCCACATTTTTTCGATTCTCTCGCATTATCGCTGCTAATCCCTTTAAATCGAGCATAAAATTTGAACGGAATGTCCTATTTACCTCAAACAAAAAGCAAATGAAAGCTGAAAGTTTCGACTTTTCTATCATGCTATAACGCTGGTAGACTTAGATTTTTCAATTTGAAAACAGACCCCCCCCCCCCTTAAAGGTGCAACGAGAGATTTTTGAGGCACCCAAATATTGTGTCATAATAGTAATTTCATATAGACTAGACACTCAATAGATTTCTTACCTTGTATTTGGCTACAGAAATGCCTTAAAAGAGAAAAAAGATGATTCTTATTTGCTTATATTTCAATATAAAACATAGGCTGAATTTCGAATTTGCTCCTATACGAAATTAGAAATTTCACAATTGTTGTACCAAAGAAACATTTCTCAGCTTAATCCTTTCAGGTGGGGTTATTTTTGTGGAAAGTTTTACATCAGGGCAAAAATCAGTATTTTCGATTTTTTTAAGGACAATTGATATGTGAAATCTCTCGTTGCACCTTTTAACTTGAGATTATTTTACTTAATTGTCCCGAACGTTCATGTCATACCATATTAAATCCCTTATCACGAAGTTTCGAAACAAAATGTGTAAAACTGTTCTGGTTGCCACGGTAACCACGAAGGGCCTCCGATTAGCTTTAATGTCAAATAACGGCAACTCAAAGAAAGATGAACATTAAATTTGGCACAGATATAAATCACCTAGATCTAGAGCACTATGAAAACAGATTTATTTTTTTTTAAAAATTCCGTCCTGCGCTACTGCATAATATAACCCTAGAACCCTAGTCCATCTAGAAGGACTCGTTTACCCACTGACCTAGCCACCGAGCGCGTAGCGCCTCGCGCTCCGCGCTCGGTCACAGGGGGGATGGACACAGGGAGGAACGAGGGTCCTTCTAGATGGACTACATAACCCGTGAGCTAGCAGACATTTGTAACACGTCTCAAAAGGTTTGAGTGATTAAAGGTGCAACAAGAGATTTCAAAAAACAGGTGTCCCGAAAAAATGTGAAAATTCTGATTTTGGCACTGGTATAAAGCTTTATATCAAAAATATTACCATCAGTAAGGATTAAGCTGAGAACTGTTTCTTTGGTACAAAAATTGTGAAATTTCTAATTTTGTATAGGAGCAAATACGAAATTCAGCCTATGTTTTCTATTGAAATATAAGCTTACAAAAATCACTTTTTGTTTTCACTTTTAAGGCATTTCTGTACCAAAATACAATTTAAGAAATTCTTTGAGTGTCTAATCAATATGAAATCACTACATGACACCTTACATGGATGTCTCAAAATCTCTCGTTGCACCTTTAAATATGAAGACAGCCTGACAGGGATCACTGAAACGTAATTCTGTTAAGTGCTGCAAAAGTCAAAATCCTCAATTCCGTGACTAATCTTTGGCAAGTAAGGTTTGACGATTGATTTGAGTTCAAAGGACATTTTAGAAGGTTTTTAGCCCACGTGTCCCTCTGGAAAATGTCGGCAATTTCCACAGGATGGGGGAGTTTCTACAGGGGTAAATTTTAAATAATGGTCCAAATAACGTTTAGTATAGCTCAATTTGTTCGTGTGGTAACAAGGAGTAAAAGTCTATGGTAACCTGTATAAAATGCATCGCTATGAAGATATACAACAAAATAATCTAAAGGTCAAACATTTATTCAGTAAAGGTCAAGGTCTTATACTGTTTCGATTGAGTTTAAAAGTATCTTTAAAAATTCATAAAATTACACATGGATAGCGGGTCTGAGCGCTGACCTCTACACGTGGATAGCGGGTCTGAGCACGCGGACCTCTACACATGGATAGCGGGTCCGAGTCGCCGATTGAAAGAAGTTGCTTTTGGCCCTTCGCAATATGGCAGGAAACCATGCATACACCTGCTGGTGCACATATTCCACACAGTACAGATGTTCTATTGTTATACAAAATTCTTTTAACTTGGACAATAAAGTGAAACCATAAAAATACAACTTCCTGTGGTTTCAATCGACGACTATTCAACTGATCTCTATACAATGATTGGCTACACAACAGGTATTGCAGATTAACTGAATGAGCAACGGGGGAATCTTGGTCTACGAACACATAGCAATTCCAGGAGACCCGTTTTAATGAAGTTTATCCCGGGTGCACGTTTAGGGACATGCCATCCCACACGTGCAAAGACACTGAGCTCAGTGAATGGCTTGATTCTGTAGTCCGTATGGCGCGTATTAATAGGGTTATGAACGAAAATCCCATTCTAGATGTTTGGGGAAGAAGGTTTGAAGATGTTTTATATGTAGTTTGAATGGTGCTGAATCAGATTTTGGGGTCCAACTTCTGGGGAAAATGTGGGGAACTTCGTAAAATAACGGGGTAAAAATTTGTACAGGGCGTAAATTTGAAATCGGGTCAAATTGGTTTAAATGTACGCAACCATGTATTATGGATTAAAAACAACGTATCGTTTGTATAAACCATAGACAAACTATACCTTTTTTAATCCTTATAATGAGACACGACGCTATATCAAAACGTTGTAAAGAAGGAGATTTAAAATACTGACCGTATGTGAAATTCGATATGATGATTTGGAGGAAACATGACAAAAAAGATTAATTAAAAATAAGTAATTAGGCGTCCTCCATTTTTAAAACTTGGATGGCAAGAACTCGATGAATAAAGTAAGTTGGCGGAACTTCGCAGAAACCTCAAAAGGTTGAAATACGACAGTTATGTGATGCGGGAGACGAAATATATGCAACAGCAGGTGTATGCATTGTTTCCGACTATTGGCTAGGTAAAAAAAGCAACTTCCTGATGTTTCACTCGGCGACCATTCCAGGTCAGAGCTCTGACTCGAATTGGACTCCCCACATATAGACATTTCTTAAACAACGCAGACTCCGATGGCTGGGCCATATCCGTCGAATGGAGGATGGGCGTCTACCGAAAAGATATTGTATGCTGAGCTTACATCGTGGCAAGAGGAAAGTGGTAGAACCATGCTCCGCCTACAAGGATATTGTATGTCCAAAAGCGTGATATGTGTACCCTGAACATCGACATTGGGTGCTGTGGGAGAAACTTGCTGAAATCGTCACCTTTGGCGGAGAACAGTAGAACAGTGAGCAACACCTGAGCTTGGAGAACAAAGATCATCAGCCAGTTTGAGAGGCGCGAGCTAAAAGAAAGAAGGCTGCACAGATCCTTGGATAGTCAAGCTGTGTACATCCTATATATGTAGCACCTGTGGCAGAGACTGCACTTAGGATGGCCTCTTCAGCCACAGGCGTCGCTGTTCACCTAACCTGGACTCAATGTGGGCGCTTTATCCATAGTCGCTTGCGACTGACGTGAGGGCCATGATGATGATGTTTCACCTCGGCCGACCATTCAACTGTGCGGAAGCCCGCATCATGGTAGAGGGCCAGTGTGGTATGAACTACCCAAGGCTAAAGGAGCAAATCCACAACGGGAGGAAAAGATAGAGTTTAAGAGAAATGCGAAACAAACTAAACTCTCGGCAGAACAAAACGGAAATAGAGGCCCCAGAATCGAACACGGGTCAGCTAAAAGTTGCGAAAAAACGTATCGCTGCTATGCACCACTCGTTTTGTAACATTTGACAAATATCCAATACAACACAATATTAATAAGACACTTGACAAGTGTGCATAGACCATAATTATATTATTGAAACACCAAAATGCTGCATACACTAAATCTTCTTTTTCAGTGTTCAGTAGACACTTGAAACAAATGGTATATATACTGAATATGCGAAGTGATGCAACGTTTTATACAAAATATTGCCTAGTTTTAAAAAGTGCATGTTATAGTCCGAAAAAAGTATACAATTTCATTTCGAGGACATAAGATGCCGTCTGCACGCGGAATCCGGAATTTTAAGTTGAATATAGATCTAGATACAGTCGTAAATTCTATGGGTTGCCAGAATCTGGTAAATGACAAATTAAATTATTTCCCCTGATAAGGCGTGGCACGATTGACAGCCACATGAAAATGGACAACTCATAACTTCAATTAACCTCAAGAATTTGCGATTCAAACTCTTGGCAAACTATTTTTCCCCCGCGGATAATAGATGTATAAATCATATAATTTATTGTTTGATGAGTTTCTGTGATGTGGTGCTCAGGCTCTCTAAGAATGTGATTATTGGAGAGGCTTTTGAATTATCTCCAAATGTGTGATCACTGAAAATGTAGCGAAAGTGCACTTCGAAGGATTACCTAGTGCGAGAGGGATCACTTTTTAAGAGCCAAGATCGCTCACATAGTGAGCACGTAAGGCGGGGACTCGATTTAAATATAAATTGGTGCATTATTACTTAAAAAAATGTACTATAACTCCATTTTTTTGTTTTTTGATGCACAACATGTTTGTATCGTTCTAACATGTACAATTAGGATTACTGTGTTGTAAAACAAAAATGCCGGCTGCGGATTTAAAACAAAAGTTGTCATTTCCTATGAAGTATCAACGATTTTGAGTTATTTCACCACGTGATTAGATTCTTGGACATGCAAAAAAAAACAATTGTTCAGAATACACATGGGCGTCATCATCGGGAAATCTTCCGAGTCTGCCGTTTATAGGCAAATCCGTACTGAGTGAAATTTCGCGACGCAGTTTCCACTCTTGGAATTTCCTTTAGTCGTCTGCAATTCGGTTTACCAAGGTGCTTTGGCATGCCTCATAAAATCGTATTAAAACCCAAAATATCCCGTAGAAGTTTGTTATTGTTTTAAATCCGACTGTGATCCTCATTTCATACGTACCTTATGCACATTCTTACCAATTGAAAAAAATCGCCACCCCACCACTCGACTCATCCTAAGTGGAATATTGGTATCACCAGGAACTTTGTATTTTTCTACACACGCCTGCACAATAAATTGGCCGAAATATGTCTTATGATTGGAATCAATTGGCACATGGTATCCTATGATAAGCACTAATCGTCCGGACACTCAATTTAATACGTGAAACTGTTACAAAATTGACATTGGAAGGTTAGCCAAAGTGGTTGCCTAACGCATGTAGGGCCTATTAGGGTTTATAATTAGGAAGTCTCTTTACCCCAGATAACAGAAGTCATTACAATTGTTATTCGGTTGGTTTCACTGAACAATGTACAAAATATTTTTACGTTACTTTCTTGCTATAGCAGGGGCAATATTTTCCTGAGCTTATGGGTAAAATTTCTATACAAACGAAATTTAAAGTGACAGATTTTTTAAGATACGAATTTCTCCCAAATTGCACAGGATCAGTTGTAGACCACCTACCGAGAACGTTTTGTAGGTTTATTGGACAAAAAAGTACAAAAGAAAACCGCAAACCTTGTTTTTAACTTGCCTGCTATCGTAATCGCCCCCATAGAAAACCATGCTTTGATTTTCTGTCCTGTACGACAGAAAATACTAAATCATTATCTTATTACATAAAGACTGCGTATTCGGCTTACTCACTTATGGTGTGATCTAATACATTGGTAAGCATTCCAAACATGCTAAAAACCGGGGTCGACAACAATGGGGCACTTCTTTCTGGAAATGTCTCTTTAAGGTTTCCGAATTCTAAAAGTACATTTATTTTATTGTTGCTGGATCCGGCAGTCGGCCCGGTGTTTAACCTTTGATAACTAACATAGGACCACATAAGTGCAATTCATGATCAGTGGCGTGATAAGCAACAATCCCCAAGGACGTCAAAAGAGCAAAGTCACCCGCCGCACAACTAGTCTTTCCATGCAATTAATATGTTAAAATGATCAGATTGCATTTCATTTGAGACGACTAATTATTTTTCTACCATGTCTTCTTTACATTGTACAAAATTAAGCTGCAACCTTCATTCCCAAGGCTCCCAAACCCCTGAATGATTTACAGGATCACACTCGATAACACCAGGGGGATCTATTGCTGGCAACATTACTTCATAGTATTGCTGGATACGGGCAAGCATCGTGTTGACTATTATGGGGTATGAACCCGACAGATCTTGGCGTTCGTAAGGGTCGGCTGTGATGTTAAATAACCAGAGATTTTTCTCTTCTGGTTCGTCCAATCCAAATGGGGCAATGCCAGACTCTGGAGGTGGTGTCCAATCATTGTCACGTCCTGTCAAGGCAAACCAAGAGGTGGTGGTATTAGTATTTAACAACACACCAACACTTGTGTTATATGGCGTCATGAAGATATTTATTTCAAATTTCATACTACATTATACGCTTTATATCATGCTTGGAAGGAAAGGCCAGTTTTAGAGGCAAGAAACCGGAGTGCTCGGAGGGAACCGAAGAAATCCGGAGTGCCCGGGGGAAACCGGAGGAATCCGGAGTGCCCGGAGAAAACCGGAGTCTGCAGGGGAAACGGAGTGCCCGGAGGAAACTGGAGTACCCGGTGGAAACCAAACGCACATGAAATCGCAGGTTGGACCGAGGTTCGAACCTGGGAAAACAGTGATGGAGGCGTCTGAAATCCCGCTGCGCCAACTGCGCCAAGTGCTTTGGGCAAAAGGTGTTGGTTTTGTGCAATATTAACTTTTACCCTTGGGGGTATACTGCTTAAAGGATATTATACCAACTCTGCAAGATCTAAATTTATGGCAAAGTCTCTAATGTGCAGAGCTATTTATACGCACATTACCTAATACCCCAAACAGGCAATTGTAGTTGAATAACATTAAGCATAAACAGTGCCTAATGCAATACGAAAATTTACTCATAAAATACTGGGAAATCGATAGAAGTTGATACTGATACTTAATCAAGTGCAATTTTATCCAGTCAACTATCTAGAATTTATTAATTTACGTGCAAGATATAACTAACCTGGTGGGCCTGTTAATATTTTCCAATCACCCATTCTGAAAGCTGCTTGAATGGTTGTATCAAATGGAAGGGAAGGATCTGGTCGTCCTACCTGCACAAGCGGGTCTATATTAATCAAAAGTTCGGTCCTTGTCGTTGGTCTTGCGTTGCTGCAAGGTTAAAGAGAAACGGAGAGAAAATTCGGTCGCACTTGCTACTCTCTAAATGTAAACGAGTGAAAATTTCACTCCCCAAAATAAGTGGTTTGTACTTAAAATGAGCGAATTCCACTAAAAAAGAGTGAACATTACTCCAAAAAGAGTGAATTTCCACTCGTTTTCGTGTTTTCCTTCGTTTCACTCCTCAAAAGTGTTGTCTTTCGTTTAACTCCTCAAACGAGTGAAATCCACTCTTTTGGAGTGATTTTTACGCGTTTTGAGTGAAAATTCTCTTTAAATACAAACCACACATTTTGGAGTGGTTTACAAGAGTTTCACTCTTTTGGAGAGTGAAATGTTCACTAGTTTACATTTAGAGAGTATTTAACCTACAGAAATCCCCAAAACGTTATCGGACCAAACTTGGTTCACGTTTAAAAGAAAAATGTTTGAAACTGTAACTCGTCATATCAGTGCAATATGCATTTCTACTTTAATAATACATTTACATTTTGAAAGCGCTCGAACTGGCACTATAAAGGGTTTTACTTGCAGCCCCTTGTCCTCTATTGAAACTTTTCTCTCAAATGGAACCTTGAAAAGAACCCTCTTACATAATTATGGTTTTAAACAGAATCCTTGCGGATTCTACCGAGTCAGTTTCTTTCCCGGGGGTGAACTCAACATGGTTCAACTATGGGGAGGTTTCCTGATCGAGGAAAAGGGTTCTTTAATCGACCCATTTTTTATAGTCAAACTATATTTTCCCCGATTCCTTATGATAAGACGAATCATTTGAGATACTTTTCAACTATGTCGAACCACTTTTTATGACTATCTGTTTAGATTCAAGATGGCTGCCACACGGTCTCTTCTGGGACAATATTTGATTTTGGCAACATTAAATCTTTTAAGGATGTCGTAGAGATGCTAAAAATCATGTTAGAATTTAGTCTTAAGGGGGTGCATGGAACCCATATGATAAGAGTTTTTATAAAACAAGGTATATATAGCTCATGGTCATGTTCTACATATTTTATATCCACTCACGTAATGACCTCCCACACATCATATCCGTCCAATGGTTTGGTACCAGCCAGGTTTCCTCCTGCTATTCCCGATACTAGAGTAGGGAACCAATCGCTGACGTGAATGAAGGCTTGGCTGGTTGTTCCCTTGATTTGGTCTGGTAAAAGAGGGCTGTGGACGAAGCCTACGCCATGAATTCCACCTTCCCAGTTAGAGATTTTGGATCCACGCAGTGGCCAGTTGTTACCGGCATCCTCAGTTGATCCCCCGTTATCTAAAATGAGAGAGGAGGAAGACAAGGGCAGGGAGAGAGTTTAGAGGGGAACAGGAAAATTGGTTTATCGCACTGAAAATAGCGTTACTTTTGAGGTCATTTTATGTTTCGGGCCTGGGGAACCAGTTACGCTGGATACTACAATCATTTTCTGGTAGTGGTCTATGGAAGTGCGTGTACGACGAAAGCCGTGCTATATTGTGCCCTATGGCAAGTCCTCAAATATACAGCCTGTCTTGAGTAAAAAAAATCAACTTCGTAAAAAATGAGGACATCCAGTGGAAATGACCTTATGAACTGTACTATATAAGCCAATCAAATTTACCTAATGCAATAACTAATCAGATAAACGAAGATGAAAAATTTTTAATAGCAGGAAGTACTTGAAGTGGAATGCACTGTCAAAAATACAATGAATTTACCTGTAGAGAATATGATGATCGTGTTTTCATAAATTCCGGCATCTTTAGCGCCAAGGTGACGTTATGTACTGCTTCATCTAAAGAGCTCACCATGCCAGCATATAACCGCCTATCCTCATAGGCGAGAAGATTATCATATTGTTCCAAATATTTCTCAGGAACTTCTAAAGGGGCGTGTGGCGTTTGGTGGGACAAGTATATGAACAGCGGCTGTAATATAAACCAATAGTAAAACCATTTCACTCATGAGTGGGTGAGTGGGTGGGCGGATGAGTACGGTACGGTAGGTATTTAAAAAAATCACAGGACTTCAATTGGTGGTTAGGGGAAGAGACTGTATGAAGGTATCTATCCCTCTCGATAGGAACATGTAATTATCTAGAAATTATCTAATTTTAGGGCATTTATATCTATGGGCATTTATTACAAAACCTTAGGTATATCCTACTATAGGACAAAAATGTGTCATTGTTAAATGTTGCACAACATTGTTCTATTCATAGTGAAATATTACGATTTATTCCTTCAAGTTCTTTTATCTGTTTAACTTATGCTATACAAATTGATGACAGCGGAAAAAGGGTTTGTGACAGTTTTGGTCAAGATAATTCACTTGCCTATAAAAAATAAGTTTGGTATTAGCTTTATGAAGAATATAATCTTCATAAAATTCTTGAATGGCAGATAATAGGCATATGCTTACAAATACAATGAAAGAAAATCGACACTGGGTTTACCTTTGAAGGGTCACGATTTTGAATGATTCTGTGTGTTTCGTCTGTAAAAACATCAGTTGCGTAGTGTCCGGCATGTTCACAAGCAGTCCTGAAACTATCAGTTTTGTCTTCGTGAATCATAAAAGCATCACCATAACAATCGATCGGCCTCTTGTGTGACGGGTTCGTGTGATTGTAGTAGAACTGACCGCCGACAATAGAAACCTACAGGTCGAAAAATTAGGTTTAGTTAGTTGAATCATTAGTTATTTCTGCAACGGTGCATAAATCATTCACACGTGGGCGATTCCATTGTTATTGATTCTTACTCGCTCCTCTCCCTAAATACACAAGAGTGAATTAGCACGCTCGCAGCCATTGGTTACTGGTTCAAGCCTTGACTTGTGCACGGTTTTGAATTATGGTATCTCATGGTTGTATTGTGATCAGTGAGTCCCCGGGAGTGAGTCCCATACCAAGGTTAGCGAGTCGGTTGGCATAGCAACGCTCCGTATTCCGACTTACAGTACGACAGTGTAATTTCAAATTGGAATAAACTGAAGTAACACGAACTTTTCAATTCTATGTTGAAAACTGTTATTTTAGAAGTTATTGTAAATTATCAAGAGTAAATTTGACCAAAAATGTTACTCTCTTCGGGTGGGCCCTGTAGCCGCTCTTCGCTCTTGAATTCAGGAAGTACTTTTTGTCTTCTATGTGGATAATTGGATACTAGTTTCCTATATC
>JAMKCH010016530.1:0-24261 GCA_023653785.1 Ophioderma brevispina
AAATTGTAATATAGGTTTATTTCCGTGATATTTAGGCCAACATTTGCTGGCAAGAGGGGGTCCTTCTTCAGCTTCTGTAAATTTGCATACATTGGTGATAGGCCCATGTGCTCTAAAAATTGTTAGGCCAAAAATAATTAACTGCTTAGTCCTGATTAATTTCGAGGACCAATGTTTCTCTTGTTTGAATCCGGGTTTGAAAATCCTTTGTTGCAAATCTGCTATTTCCTGCTTCGAATCGCATACGTGCAAGGATTAGCACTTGCTGTGCTGATGTGGTGTGTGCACACTTGCAGTGTCCGGAGGAATGCTTCCTGTGGGATGCTGCTTGAGATGATGCCTACGTCTGCGATGGGGCCCGGACGTTGCAGGTCTGATGCGAACTGTGAGGTACGCAGGTATTTCACATACTCGCAGGAACATGGGCATTATCTTGTTTGATGTCTGATTGAATGAAGCCAACGTCCGAATGGCCGACTGTTACAGGTTCTGATGCGAGTGTGCGATATTGCACAATACTCGCGGGAACCTGAGGCTTTATCTTGTTGATGTCATTGTTATTTTCGTTCTCCATCTGTAAGAAATGCTTGCGGGAATTAATTATCCTACGCACAACTGATGCTCAATCCAGTTTGGTGTCCCTCTCCTTTTTTTCGTCCGGACTAATTGTGACGCCTGAATGTTTTTACACAGAGCTCACCGGACTCACTGTGCTCACTGCAACTAACGTCAAGTGAAAAGCACAGGCTTAATTTACAAACACAGTCTTCAACAGTGTTTTCACTATTTTTAAGGTAAAATCTTTATGGGGTATGTACAGGGGGTGTATTGATTGAATTTTATTTTTTGTAAAGGTAGGTTTGTTTTATGTTAGGGATGTCTCCATATTTCTGCTCTGGGGGTAAAAACGATCTTGCACTTTTGTCAATAACACCCCCCCTATTTTTATAATTTTGCAATGATGCCACAAGTGATATTCCGAGCCTCAGCCCAAATGGGTCCACTGGCTGGACACAGAAGGGCGCGGTACGTATTAAATTGAAATCTTGTCTAACTTCCATGGTTAGTTTTATGAATCATTGGACCAACGACTCATGAATCCTAAACATGATTCATGTCTCATGACTCGTGGTATATTCATTTTTCATTAAGTCATGTTTCATTGGAACTGGTTTCATGAAACATGAATCACGTCCCTTTCGTATAATGCATTGGCAACATGACCACCAACACGTCCGTATAAGAGGTGCTTGGGATGATAACGAAGATGCCGATATACATACACCTGCCTTGCCTTGTCAAGAAAGAATGCCCGCTTGCCAGTGGCCCGGCCACTTTGATTGAGAATGACCACTGACCAGTCACCAAAACCTAGATCTGATGACAGAAACCTGAACAAGTCGAGTCGAAGATTTTTTAGCAAAGTGATTTATACATACACATATGAACCTTTGACCCTTAGCGACCTTTTTGAACTGTTTAGAAATTTCATCATGTGGATCGTCTCAGGCAAATTCCAGCTCTATTTCGAAAAGTTGCCCTTTGATCCACTAATGACCTTCAACATTGTTCAATTACCCATGGATGACATCCATGGATTTTGTATGGGAGTTTTAACATGCTCCTTGCATAGCATCGACGTGCTATCCACAGTATGATTTTTGAGATATTTTAGACTCAAGCCGAAAATGACCCCTTAATGACCTTTTAACCGCCATGGCCGAGTATACATTGAAACACAATTATGGTGTACCATATTTGATGATTTTGACCTATGACCCCTATTTCATGGTCAAGTGTGGGTCATATATGAAGCGCTTGGGGCCGACCAGGTAACCTCGTCAATCAGAAGGTTATGTGGATGTGTGCGCTTTTATTTCCGTTAAATTTGGTTTAAGTACTTTACAAAAAAACGATCGTGGACCTCATAGACACCAATTTAACCCTCGAACCAATAACTTTGTAGACGACCTCAAGTCATTCATAGCAAAAAACATCGATCATTTTCGTAATCTGTAGAAAGAGTAGGGATTTGAATGTGTAACGCCCGTGTGGTAACGTTCAGTCTTTTTGACCTTGACAAAGTCGTAAATGGATTCCTGAGAAAAGAAAGAAAAAATAAAGAAAAGAAAGAAAGAAAGAAAACAAAACCACGTTGAGTTCCTCGACTGTTTAAGAAACATGAAACGTAAGAACACAATAAGTCATGCCAGTCCTGGTTGTGTGACTTAAGAAGAAGAAAAAGAATAACGGAAAGATCGGAATAGGGATATAATACCTGGCCGTGTACACGATTTCGGTAATAACAGTATCCTTTACTAACTTCATTAGTCACTTTAGCAGGCCCAAGCAGCAGTTATGTTGTTCGCAGGCCACAAAATACAGCGTCTTCTTCGTAACATTTTAATGTGGTATATAAATTAAACAGTATACTAGAGGGTGGGCCGGACGGTTTCGATCCTGAGGGACTTCACAAAGCAAACTGACAAAACAACACTAAGATCTAAAACCATATACACACAAGGAACAAAAGAAACAGGACCCTGCTCAGGGAGGGGGATGAGTTAAAGAACTGGGAGAGAAAGCTGAAAAGAGAACAATGGAAATTAAGGATACAAAAGATATGTGACGATAACCAAGAAATCAGTGGGGCATGGAGTAGTGGAGAACGGTTTGACGTGATGGGTAAAGGACTGGGAGATGAACTGCTGAAAATAGAACTACTGTATATCGAGTAATGAAACAAGGGGGGGTGGGTGATTGGGGATATGACCAGGAAATTAAAGGGCAGGGACAGGGTAAAGCTGTGAAAGAAGAACACAATGTGATGATGCTGCTAAGGAAGGAAGACATAATGATCAAAGGATGGGGCAAAGAAGACTTGGAAAGGAGAAAACTGATAAAAGGGGTAAAGTGAAAAGAATGGAATAATTAACAAAAACAAGCATAATTATAACATATAACAAAAAAAGCATAGTTAAATAATAATAATAAATAAAAACAAAGAGAAAAAAAAAAAAGAGTTCTTTCATACCTTTATTTCTGCAGGGCAAAGCCAATGGAGACGGAATCAAGATTTTGCGTCGAAAGGACGATTAGCAGGGTCTAACTGGAAATATTGGCTGTCCACAGATGAACATGGGAAATCATATGTACATGTGTGTCGCGTTGTCATCAAATCAAATCGCAAAATGGAAAGCCGTTAACCTTACGCTGTGTTAGACACGTCACGACCAAGAGTGCATTAAAAAATTGTTGGGGATAAGATAGATATTTTGATAAAAGATGTTTGAGAGCGTTGCTGCAAATGTGCGAACGATTCTAAAAACTATGGGATTTTCAGGACTTCGGCTATTTACCTCATTTTTCTAATATATTTTCATTCCAAACAGTAGTGATAAACGATTTCAAAATATTGCCTTCCGGCAGAAATCGCAAAAACAAATTGATGCCTATATATGACACGAAGCCCTAGCACCAACCAAAATGACCCTCGTGTGCTGTTCGACATGTAGTGACGAAATACGCATTAGACAAGGTCATTTCCAACCTGGAAGAACGCGACCAGAATGTACGGGACACTCTTTCTGTTACTTTTTTCGTCTGGGTTCGAAAAGTTACCGACTCTGACTATGTCATATGTTTTGTCATTGTTGGTCGTTCACCCTGATGTCCAACGCCGTATACAAGAAGAATGAGAGGTATAGTTGTTGTAGGCGGAAACAGGCGCCAGCTCATCTGATAAAATCAAACTGCCCTTACCAAATTCTACAATCCTTGAGATATATCGCTATATGAAGCCACGACAGATGAAACTGGTGTCATGGTTGGCTAATAAAAACTATTTTCATTGGATAATTTAGTGATCCTGAAGGGTCTGTATTTGTACCTAATTTAGGTCATTATTTTCGCGACCCTATCTGTGTGGAGGGACCCTCTAATTCAAGCGGACGTTCATGAACGAAAAAGACGGGAATTCACAAATGAGTCATTGAGTTGGGTATGGTATGTAGGCTAACATATTACTGTTGTGTTTTTTTTTTCTTTAATTTCTACAATCATCGAAAAGAAATAGTTGCCACAATTTAAAACCGTCCCAATGCTCAACAAAGTGATCCAAATAAGGTAAGGACCTTATTTATTAGAAAGCAGAGTCTTGCTTATCCATATCAATGTTGGGAGACGTGGCAAGGCTGTGACATAGTAACTCGGATCAACATTGCGCTTTACATCTAAATCGGGATTAGGGTGTGGCAACATTTTTCCATGAATGAGCGGGTTTCTTTAATATAGATAATTTGAGGTATTAGGCCGTGATACGTTTGCGATATTTAACCATTTCGTGTACAGACTTGGGATGATATTACTTCCTCACTAAAATTGAAATATATATTATGCTAACCGCGAAAAAGGGCTTATACAATATGAAAAGCGGGCGATCAATTATTTAGAAAAAATGAATTAAAATGTCCAACTCAATTTACTTCCACAAGTCAGTGACCAATGTGTACACGATAACTCAAGCCACAATAGACGTAAGGAATCCGACAATCAACATAATAGCACTTCGGATATTATTTCTCATCAAGGTTTGCAGGTCCATCTTTAACCTGCCCCCGCATTTGAAAAAAGATTAAAGATGTTTCACCACCCCGTATGACTGCTAGTATCTGTTTCCTAGCAAATGGGGCAGCATACCCCACCTTCGATCATGATTTTTAAAAAATGTGGTTCGCTGGATTACCCTTGCCTTTCTTATTAAAAAACAAGGCAAATTGAATAGCATAGGGTTTGAAATGGACAATAACTTGATTTAGGTGATGCACAATTAGGTCACATCTTGCCATTTCGTCCTTTACCAATTTTTCTGTTCGAAAACAAAACTTATTAATCACAGGGTTAAGTTAATTGAACACACATTAGAATCTCAAGATTTCTTTTTTCGTGAACGGGAAGAAAACTCATGAGCCCATGCGGCAAGGTCATAACATTTTTATAATAGCAACCAATTGAATTGTGGCGACCAAGGAAATCCTGTTTTCTAATGTTTTTCGCCACACCGCCAACACCACACTACAACATACTACTATGCAGACGAAGCAAATGAACCATAAATATAACGATAACACACAAAATAACTTGATTTGCAAGATGATCGCTGCATTATCCATAATATGGTCGACAAGAACGCTAACAGCAATACATTAATGAATTGAACGATGCAACTGTTTTGGATATGTTTTTATATTCAAATAGAATCCTGGTCATCATAGTAGTCCACAAGACCCACTTTTTTAAAGTTTTCCATGTTCAAGAGATTACACATTTTGATCAATTCCAAGATGCCGACGGTGGGCCATTTTGGATTTCACGTAATTGATGGCTACCGCCTCCCACGTTATTAACATACACTGGATTATATTTTGGTGTTTGAGATAAGTCAGTGGCGGCCATCTTTGATTTCACATTACAGATGACCTCCTAATGAAAAACGAACCTTCAGGAATGGATCCTGATCACAAATTAGTCACAAAGACACTTAATCCATTTTTTGACAGTTACTTATCAGATCTACACAATTTGTATTTCCAAGATTGGCCGCCTGGCAGCATTTTGGATTTCTACACAGTGATGGCGACCTCCAACATTAACAAACTACACCGGGAATGGATTTCTGGTCACCTAAAGCACTAAGAAACAACACATTATTAACCGTCTTCAAAAGGGGGACTGGTAGTCTTGACTAGTAAAATCTGTATATATTAACAAAGCGTGGCGACCATCTTGGATTTCACACAGTAAATATGACCACTTTCCTAATGAAAACTACTTCAGGAATGGACTCTGGATCATCACATTAGTCAGAACAATGTTTGTAAGTTCTACTTTGTCAAAATCACACTTTTCTAATATTTTCCAAGATGTCGGACATGCAGCCATTTTGAATTTTCCACTCTCCTGGAGATTGCCCACACTTTTGGAAGGGGGCCCTTAAGCTCATTTTGTTTTAAATCCACAATGTACCAAGAATCCGACGTCAAACGAACCTTTGCTCGTCATGGTCACGGACGCCCCTGATTTTGGGTAAGACGTTTCATATAGAATTCCCATGGATGCAAATTAAGTATTACAATTGATTCCGTCATGCCGTTACGACGTTGTGTAGTAAGCGCTTGCGGAATAAATGGCAATACCCCTCATTAGCAATAATGTACTTCTATGTGAAACGTCTACCTGATTTTGACCCTACTATAGTTATCCAGGAGTGCACTGGTTTTGGGGTGTAGAATAATTATAATAGGTCTGTTTTGATATTATAGTGTATCTGTGCGCATGGCTACGAGCCGCATAGCTCTGTAGCCATGGCGCGTATGTTTCAAGGGTAATTATGTTTGATAGAATTACTTGTGTTGTGTGTGAGGGGAGTTTCGGGATTTTGAGTTTGCACAGGTAATTTAAACAGAAGCATGATTGATGTGCACTTCATATTTTTTTTCCTTAATTTATCATGATATACTAAGCTCTTTTGACAAGGTTTAAGAGATGATTTTTAATGTCACTGGGACCCGACTGCCCTAGTAAATGCATGTAGCCGTTCACAAATTACCGTTTTGGAAATCCCAATGCCAAATCGAGCCAGCAGATTCAGATGTCCTACCATCCCTGGACAGAACCACTGAGTCTCACATATCTTGATAGATTACGCTGTGACAACAGAGATACAGGATGCCTTGCTGACTTTGCGTATTGTTAGTTATAACGGGAACGCGTGAATCGTTGGGGATTATTTAGTTTGTCACGTGTCAGGGACAGGTCACGTGTAGTTATCAGATATTCAGTGGCTATTTCGGGGGCGACCGAGAATCTAATTCCGACTATGTTACAATCAAGGTCTAGTACATATGACCTCTGCCCAAAGTGCTATCATATTTTTCAAAAGACACCGTATATTATGTTACAGTACAAATTTTACCTTTTCCCCTACACATTCAAAACCGACGTCGATGACGAAATCGGTTGTTTGTTTCAATGTAGGGATACGTACGTCATTTTTACCTATGAATGGGGACCCCCCGAAGCAATAATAAATAAACCAATCATGCCATGACGTATCAAAATCTTATATTTTTTCCAAAATGTGGCTGTTATTCCCATAATAAAAATTCCTTTTTAAGATTCAAATCTGTATATTGTTCTTTAATAATTCATTATTCAATGGTCCCCGCATGAATGTGAAAAGATGGGTACATAAGTCTACAAAGAAAACATAGTCAGCAATGCTAACTACCCTTACCGTGGACTGAATGAGCAGACGGATCCACGTAGTAGTAATCACATCACTCCTTTTGTTTTCCTCAGGTTTTATTCATCCTGGGTTATTTTTATCGCACTAAAAAACTAAAACCAATGTAGCAGGCTTTAAGCCCACTTGCGAGCGGCTGCGGGGGGTATGCGTCAAGCAAAGGACGAGCAGCACACAATGAAAATTGCTTGTATTACATCCAGCATCATAAATATATTTTTATCATGGAGAATGAGGAACTGTATTGACTGTTGTGAACAAGGATTCCCATTTATAACATCTTTCATCGAAACCTACAATTTCCAATTGATACCAATAATTCTGTGCAGAATTTTGCACTGGAAATATATATAAGTTTAGTCGACAGAGAGGAGGACCTGGGATCTGTTAAATATATTGCCAGTTAAATTGTTATTAGAGTAGAATTCAAAAGCCTCCAAACATTCATTAACAGTAACCAGACCCTCACATACTTCCGGAAAATCACCATCTAACTTAGGAAAACTGCAAAATGTTGTTAAATTCAAATTCCGGGGATTACAAGAAGTATATAAAGTTTGGAAATTTTTTTTCTTCATCTAAAATCAGCACCCTTACTAAGAATTGGACCACTATCCGAATATAATTTTGTAATAACCTTTGTTTCTGATTACGTCTTTCTAAATTTATAAAATAATAGAACTTCTTTCACAGTAATCCATCCAGTTCGCCCTGGATCGAACAATGCATCCATAGTTTAAAATGCCAATATTTAAACATATATTCACTTTATAGTAGTGCACAGACAAAATTTGAAAACTTGGGATAATGATGATCAAATTACCAACCCAATTTCAAAATAATTACCAATTAAAGGACGGTTACATATCTGCAGTCTGGCTCTGTTAAATGGTCAAAACATTGATAAATGCACAATAGCAGGCTTGTAACAAGGGGCTGAGCTCCCATTACAACAAGCACCCCATAACCACTTAAAGAGCTTAAAAAGGTCAACATAGATTTTGCGAGCGAAAAAAATAGGAATTTATGGTTTTTTTTGTTGAAAAAATGTAAATATTGCCCAAATTTACCCCCTTTGTAATTTTTTTTTGGGGGGGGGGGCAAATTTTACGCCCTTTGTAATTTTGGGGGGAAATCCCCGTTGAAAACAAATCGCCCTATAAAGGCTCGCCCTGAGTCGGGAGTTAATTTTAACAGGATCACCAGACCTTATCAAAACACCCATATTTTTTAATAACGGTGTGCTTTAATCTAATCTACCTTTATCTATTACATAAAAATGACGGAGTTTCAATTCGAACCAACAGGACAAATTTCGTCAAAAATAAGTTTAAACAACATGGACTGGTGATTGGATTGTTATCCTGCTGGTTGCTTTGAAAAAGACAAAAAAATCTAAAAAGTAAAAAAAAAAAAAAAGAAAGATTTTGGCTATTAGACACTATTGTTGTACAGGACTGACCTGTCTCGCACAGAGTTGATCTACTACGATTGCTATTGTATGGGGTTATAAAAATGGACAAGTGTGCACTGAAGGCAGAACATTGGCAAACTGATTGACGTCTGTGGACGAACCAAAAACAACGACCTTATTGGTGCAGAAATCTCAGCAAAGAAAAAGCAGACGTTCCAGCAGAGACGATGAGAAAGAATGAGATGATGAACTCAGATTTTGAAATTCCGATTACAGGAGTACCTCATTCACCGGTCATTGTTTTGGGAACTTCAAGGCCCTCGATGGACCTTTGAAGTAAGATGTTCATCGACTCAAGCTTGTCGAGTTCGAGAAGGTTTCACAACACGAAGTACTTGACACACTGCTACTAAACGCGTTTATTTAATTTTCTAGCTAAATGTTCTCTGATGGTTAGGGAACTCCACTTTTGTTACTGACCAATCATTTTATTCGTTGGTGTGTGAAATAATTGAGGAAAGCAGTGACTTTTAACGAAAGAAAACAGCAAAATCAACCCATTTTTCGGTAAAGCTAACCTTGATTTAATGTTTAAGGTCAATAAAGGATCTGTTATTTTAGCTTAATTGAAACATATCCGGTTAGTTCCCTGTGAAATATGATTAGTGATGAATGATTAGATAAATATTTTTATACACCTCCACCATACATGTTTGGGTCAGAAAGTGTCCAAGTGTCCAAATGCTTTGGAAATTTGGGTGTCAAAGTGTTCTATAAGTGAGACGGAGAATACATTCACTGTATGGTCATCACGACCAATGCAAAAATACCAGTTGAAAACCGGGTAATTGGAAAAATGACAGGGTATATAATGTTCGCCAGCAAGTAGCGCAGGTCTTTGACCAATCAATCGGATTTAAGGCAATTAAGATGAATAGGCGGATAGAACAGTTTATCTTTTGAAAGAGAACAGTTGAACCATCTCCTACTTTCTCCTACTTACTCTGATATAAAACCAAGAGATTTCAACAAGTCCTTAAGGTGTGTACGAAAATGGGGCACTTAAAAGTATACACACAGCAGTATTCCGAGTTTTGAAGTTTGTTCAAATATACTCCCCCGCAATTACTCCAAACAGAAGTCCCTTTAACCAACTGTGGTGATAACATTGGGTGTATTGTAATAAGGTGAATTATGTGGACACAAACGTTTTATCCTTCTTAAAATACCCAGGCAATGCCACATTATTTTTATTGCCAGCATGATCATCCCATTTCAAGTTTGCATTATGGGTAATGCCAAGTTATTTAAAACAAATTAACCATGTCAACTGTATTACCATTCATGAATCATGACAAAACACTGTTATAATTATTTAATTTTAACTCTTTTTGGTAGGTAGTACCAAGTACATAACTTTGTCTTATGCTTATATTCACTTTCATTAGTTATCATCAAATATTTGCAAGGAAGCAAGATGTAAACATTGTTCAATAATAATAACATTTCATGACAAAAGTAAATCAATTTATCATCGGTTTGATACATATCAACAGTAGAATTTAAAATGTTGTGTGGCATATCATTAATAAAGAGGGACAAGTATGGGCCTTGTGGAATACCTGGCAAAATGGTATTACGTGTTGAAAGAGAACAATGAGGGAAACACACTGTGCACGGTTGTAAAAGCTGACTCAGTGAATGAGAAGAAATTAAAAATAGTCATATAGAACTAAAAATAGCACCTAAAAAATGTTCAATCACAAAGTTCGAGATGATCGGATTTTCCGTTTTCAGGTAGCAAGCAAAACATTTAGGATAAGCACAGATAACATGCAATAGGAGATACCGTGGATAACAAAAAATCGGATCCGGGAATTTTATAACAAGTTGTGATTTTTATATGAAAGGACTTCGATTTTGGCTTAGTTTATTTCAACACAATGATTAGTATATCGACATGCTAAAACACGATTTGTTTAAAATTGACGTGCGCCCTCATCGGGAAATCCCTGATTCAGCATTTAAGGTAGGACTTGAACCAGTTATTTCATTTCAATAATACCAAATGTGATCAATTATTAATTTAATAAGTAGCTATATGGTTTCATCATTATCGAAAAGCCTGACTTAGGTGAGCAAAAAGAAAAAAAAACACCCAACTGCCACCAACATATTTCCCTTGGTCATCTCTATTACATTTTTCAAGGTGTTTTAATAAGAGCAGTGCATGTGGAGTGTTGTTTGCGAAGCTAGACTGACCATATACATGAGTACATTATTATCAGTAAAAAACATACCTATAGAGCTGTTTATGGACATTTTGTGAGATTTTGGGAAGCATAGTGGTAGTTGGATATAGGTCATAGGTTGGCAGCTTCCCGTCTCTGTTGCCACTTTGTATATTGGTGTTACTCTAGGAATCTAAAGTTCATCTGGTACACACGACCTGGATGAGAGACATAGTAAACATTTTAACCAAAATAGGAAATTGCTGGCCTGAAGAACAAATTTGATTATACATACATGTATTATGCTACAGTGGCAGATCACTGGTATTATTGGCATAATGGCATTAATTAACACTAAGTGCCCCAGAGGGGTTCCATGGGACCCACATTTGATTTTATTGCGATTTCTCTGTTACGCAATGAAAATGTTCATGAAGTTATTTGCTATTGTCTAATTTATGACTACGCTTTCCTGATATACCAAAAACAATTTATCCACCACCTCCTGGGGCACTAACAGGAGTAAAAAAGTAAAAATCCATAATTTGCTAATTAAAAAAATTAAAGTAATTAAATCTTGGGATTTAATGCTTAGATATATACCTGTGAGGCAATTAATCAATACTACTTAAATCAAATAACCCGTTAATTGTTGATAGCATCAATTTTAATTTTGTCATGACCGTGGCCAAGTCATGGGAAAGACCAAGTGAATTGAACTTTGAGAAAATACAAGATGTATAATTTTGGCTTTGTGAGTGCGTAATTATTTGAAATGCGTTATTCTCATACTGAAAAGAGTTAGTTCAATTATTAGATATCAAGGTTCTTCCATTTCTTCTTTATGCGATGTATTGCCCTCCACTGGCTTGACATCTAAGACGGAGACGCAGGCTAGCGTTCTCTTTTCCATTCAATAATCAACTTGCGAACCATTTTATCTGACAAAAGGAAGGAAGCGTTATTCCGTTGGAAGTTCTGACAAGTTGCTGAGTGGTCCTTGGCTAACGCTCTTTAATGTTCCCCTGGAGGCCTAAGTCTAGGAGTCAAAACTGTGAGATCCGCGCGACCACTCGAAGGAATATCCCCATTCCAACACATGGTTTGGGAAAAGTTCTTGCAACACCATTCCTGACTGCGATGGTACGATGAATGTGCCCCATCTTGGAGTCAAGTGGAAAGCAGAGCAGCGAGTAAAAGTAAAAGGTAAAGATCTGGGAAATTTCTAAATTGACAACCTTTTTCAATAGCCGAAATAATTCACTTTGATTGGTTTACTGATACGGGGAGGCACTCCATCTGGAGGTGCCGGTATGTAAAGAGGTTAAGCCCCCCATGTGACCGTGGTCATTGAGCATGCTTTGACCATGATTAACCATAATTCAACCAAGGTTGGAATGTGGTGCCATTTTCAAACCTATTGTTGACCATGCTCAAAGCACAGTTGACCGATGGTCAAAGCCACAGGTTCTACCATGTTGACATGGTGTGAACCATGCTAGCATGGTTAACCATTTCGCCTGGGGATACACCTTTTTTCCCAAGGACTATAGTGCGTCGGGCACCTTAGTAGAAGAAAAAAAAATAAATAAAAACAATCCTACACCTTATACAAAAATCTATCACATTTGACTTCCAGGTACACGCAGGTGCATTGGTGGAAGGACGGCCAAAATGGAGCTGTTTCTGATAGTCGCCGTACTGCTCATTTTCACCTTGAGTTCAAACCAGAGGTGAAGAAAAAACCAGGACCCGTCACAGAATCGACAACAAGTATTTGAGAAGAGGATGTAAATAATGTATTTTGTAGATAAATTATTCATGGAAGATGCGAAATCCCTCCTTTAGACTAGCTAATGTATGACTTAAATTGAGTGTGGCATCGTAGCCTTTCACAAGGCCTTGCGATTAGTTTGTTATCGTCCCTGTATACAATGTGATATAGCGCCCTTGGTTGGGACATTGCATAAAACTTTATTTTTAACACAGATCTGCGCTAATAAATTAATATGAACGGATACAAACCCTAGGTACAAAATCGGGAGTTTCCGTAAACCTGACCCATCTGAAAACCCTTTTTTCTGACAACCTATGGAGTCGGAAACCGTACGGATAAAGCACTGTTTATCGTTAAGGTTTCCGAATTAATAAGTGTGTCAGATGGGTCAGGTTATTACGGGGAAACTCTTACACATCCTCAGTCATAACCTCTACATACTGGAAATCTGAAAATGCCTTTACATGAAGGGATTTTTCTTATTGTTATATTTCAAATAATTTGACCAGTATTTGTTTAATTCGGGCTGTTCGTTTGAGATAATTGTGGTATTATACAATTCGTGTATCAATGCATTGTGGGAAAAATTTTTATTGTTTGTTTGTATATTGTTACAAAAATTTTCATCGAAAAACGTCGTTTTAATTGGCAGATGGGACTCACAACAGTTAAAAACACGATTAAATACAGCTATAAGAGTTAAAACGACGTTTTTAAGAATTACTTGCACGTTTTGAGTCCCGACTGCCAGGTAATTAAAAACGACCGTTAACGTTTTAAGTGTATTATTGTTCTCTAAAACATTTCAAATAAACTTGTTGCGTTCTCTTAATCAGTGAAATTAATCGGGAATGGATATGCTCAAGTTAATTTTTATAGTAAATCTTTGGAAATACTCATGAGCTCATGTTTCATTGGATGAGCGTGAGGAGGATGAACAATTATAGTATTCCTCAAGGCAAAACATAGTAAAAAGGGACTAGGAAAACAAACAAAAATCATAGTGATATTTAAAAAAAAATATTAGAACTATACTTAGTCGGCCTGAATTAAGGAGTGACGCCATAGCTTTCACGCAGTCTTTAAACGTACGAGTCGAAGTAAGCCGCCCAGCTGTAATCGCGAGAGAGTACAAAGTGGGCTGACTATTTAATTGGGTACAGACCAGTGCTGGTAAGGGCTTGACGAGAATCTTATCCAGCAGTTCAAGACGACGGAGTTGTCCCTCGACGTACCCAAATATTCGCTAATTAACCAGTACTTAATCCAAGGGTTATACCACCAAAGTCTGTCGGTCGCAAATTTTCACCCTCTGGACCACAAACTGGAATACTTTTTAATTTCAAAAAATGAGCTATTTTGGCTTGAAAAATGACAGCAAACAGTTCAGCTTCCAGCTCCTGGATATCCAAAAAAGTATCAGCACTGTGGTACTGCACCCCATCTTACCATTCTGGAAGATAAGTGTGTGTCAATTACTTCCTGTTGTGAAACCTTCCCGAACGGCCAAGCTTGAGTCGGTTTGAACACATTACTTCAAGGGTCCAATCGAGTGGCCCTTGAAGTTTCTAACAATGAGCTGATGAATGAGAGTAATCCTGGGGTAATCGGATTGCAAAATCGAGCCATCTCTTTCTTTCTCATATTCGTCTGCGGTAAATCTTAATTGCATGAACTCCTTCAATGGCGTTATTTATCATTACACTGCTCTAAAGTCGGGAATTTGTTCTCTCCATGCTAAAAAAAACTAGAATTTCGCGGTTCTCTCGGCTTTCGCGGTTTTGCGGGGGGATACCAAGGTTAGGGTTTGGGTTCCGTGCGGAACCTTAATCAGACGTTACCTGTAGCATTATCAGTAAACTTTGTCACCAACCTTGGGTCCTTGTCTGGACTACCGATCCACAGGGCCCCTTTGCAACTAGACCAGGGCCCCATGTACTAGCTGCCCCAAGGTCCCAAGGTCTTTTCTTCGTTTCGAACTACCCAAGACCGCCTTCACAACTGTCTGAGAACCCCTTCCCAGCTGCCAAAGAGCATCCTTCCCAACTAACCCGATCCCGGTGGTCCTTTACAAATAACCCAGGTTCCTCATCCAATTATCAATGATGGCACATTTCTTCATAACCTCCACACCCATCCCAAATAACCCAACGGTTACCCTTTTTATCTAATATGGACAATTCCCAGCCGATCCCAACTACCCATAGTCCTTTTTTGGTATTACGATTCCGTCAGCTCTATATAATGTTGGACAAAAGCGTAGCTGACGAATTTAAATGGAATAACTCATTTGCATACAACAAACAAAATATTTTTAATTGTGTTTTTGTAGTTGTCAGTGTGATATTGGGTGTTTGTTTGATCAGTTTCTCCACTTTTTTCTATATTTTATTATATTGTTAAATCTGTATTTTGTGTACACATTTGTCACATCTTATTCGGTCTGTTTTTTTTTAATTTTTATATTGTTTTAAAAATATTTTCTTAGTATGTTTCTTTTTTTAAAGAAACAATAAAAAAAATATTTCATTTTTAATATTGGGGTTTATTTCTTTAAATTAATTGGTATTACTTTATAGTTTTAATATTTTGTCATATTTAGCTCATTTAAATGCTTAATTAGTAGTTTCAATTCATTTTTGTTCGTGTATACAGATATTTGATTAGTTCTATCTTTTTAACTTTAAAAATTCTTACTAAAAACGTTGTTCGTTTTTATGCTCAATGTTTCATTATTTATAACTATCCTGGTTTTATTTATTATTTTGCTTTATTGTATTGAGGTTATACAAACTCGATCTGGGGTGTTAATGTACAAATTGTGTTTCACAACCTTACTTCCAAAATGTCTTTTTTAATTACTTAAGTATAAGTAAACAGCCGTAACACGAGAAGCGCAGAATGAGGTTTTACGTTAGACTTTCTAAAACAAGGTTTGCATCAAGAGGGATAAGAAAACAATGGTCCCACAATATGGAATGAATATCACCGAAATATTAAGTGTTCTAAAAAAACATGTATGTGTTAAAAAAGCAGCTTCATCATCAACATTAGCTAAGTGGTGTTATACCTGATCTACTTTAATATGTGCAGGCAGTGTTTTGCTTGATTCATAACTGGGTTCATACATAAAAAGCTACCTGAACACTTATTTGCCCAAACCTTTTTGTAGTTTTATTTTTGTCATTATTGAATACTGTATGAAACGGGGTGCTCTGTCTCTGGCCAACTTTGGCCTTTCCTTTTGTATTTAATGGATTACTTTTATTAATAATTGGTACTTATTTTTTCTCACTTCATTTGGATATGTTACTATTTAATGTCGTGATATGGAAATAAAGAAGTAGTAGTTCATCCATTTTCTTTACTTTTTATAATTTAAAGATTTTTATTTTTAGTAGTTATTTGTAGGTCGTCACGATAGAAAGACTTATGGCAGCATGATCGTGTGTCGTCGTCGTCTGCGGCCGTCGGTTGGTCGTGACTCTGTGAACAAAAAAATCTGGAGATCGTTGTGCGAGCTACATTGCTGATGAAACTTAGGTATGGAAGGGTTCGGGGTTAGGCTACAGTTCTCGACATGATTAAATTTTACAATTAGTGTATATGCATTCTAAAGTACCTATTTGCATTAATTAATTAGCATATTGACCTATTTCTTGATTTTCATTGACACTTTTTGGAACACAATATCTGGAGATCGGTAAGTCACACAGAGCTGGAAACTGGTTGGAGGGGTGTGGGGTTAAGGATTCTCAACTGATTCGATTTACAACAGTATATATGCATTCTAAGTACCTAATTGCATAATTAAATTAGCATAGTTTACCTATTTTCTTGATTTCATTGACACTTTGTGAACAAAATATCTGGAGATCTGTAAGTCACATAGGGCTGAAACTTCGAGGGATGTGAGGGTTAAAGATTCTCGAACTTGTCGAATAAACACTACATTTGTCCTGAGTTATGGGACATTGTTCTGGGGTATAAGACATGTCCTGGAGGTATGGGACAATTTGTACTGGGGATTGGGACATTGTCCTGGGGTATGGGGACATTGTCCTGGGGTTTTTGTTTTTTTAAATTTTTGGGACTGGTTCCTGGGGTATAGGACATTGTACTGGGGGTAGAACTAGTCCTGGTGGTATGAGAATGTTATGGAGGTATGGGACATTGTCCACGGAGGATATAGAAACAGTTGTCCGGGTATGGGACATTGTCCTGGGGTATGGGACATGTACTGGGGAATATGGGACATTGTCCTGGAGGTTAGGGACATTGTCCTGGAGGTTTGTATGGGAATTGTCCTGGGGGTTATGGGACATCGTCCTGGGGGATATGGGACATGTCCTGGAGTAGGGGACATGTCCTGGAGTAGGACATTGTCTGGGGTATGGTGCGGACATAGTCCGGGAGGAATAGGGACATTATCCTGGAGGTTGGGGACATTGTCCTGGATGGTATGGGACAGTGTTCTGGGGTATTGGACATTGTCCTGGTGTATGGGAGATTCTCTGGATTTGGGACATTGTCCTGGGGGAATGGGACAGGTCCTGGGGATAAGACATTGTCCTGGGTATGGGACAATTCCTGGGGTATGGTACATTGCCCGGGGGTATGTGACATTTTCCTGGGGGTATTAGGGACATTGTCTGTGGTATGGGACATGTCTGGGGATATGGGACATATGTCCTGCGGGTATTAGGATATTGTTCCTGGTGGGGTAGATGGGACATTGTCCATGGGGTATGGGATATTGTCCTGGGGTATAAGACCTTGTCCTGGGGGTATAGGACATTGTTCTTGGGTATTGGACATTGTGCTGGGGTAAGGGACATTGTTCTGGAGGGATTGGAAATATGCCTGGAGGTATAGAACAGTGTCATGCGGTACGGGACATTGTCTTGGGGATATGAAACATTGTCCTGGGGATTATGGGACATTGTCCCGGAAGGTATGGGACATTGTCTGGAGGTATGGGACATTGTCCTGGAGGTATGGACATTGTCCTGGAGGTAATATGGCACATATGTCCGGAAGGTAATGGGACTTGTCCTGGAGGTGGGACATTGTACCGGGATATGGACATGTCCTGGGGTATATGGTACATTGTCTTGGGGATATGGGACATTACTCCTTGTGTATGGTAGGGTACCATTGTCTGGGGAGTAGGATAGGGATATTGGTCCTGGGGTATGGGACGTTATCCTGAGTATGGGACATTGTCCTGGGGATATGTGACATGTCCTGGAAAGGGTATGGGACATTGTTGTACTGGGGTTGGGACATTGTCCTGGTTTATGGGACAATGACCTTGTTAACATGAATTATTTTTTACATTGCTTTTATTGTTATGCTGACTCAGAATACATTTTCATGTTGAGCATGTAAACCAAAAACTGAAATTGTGATCTTCAGAAAAATGATTCGAGAACCATCACATACATCGACGACCTAGTTGACAGCCCGTCACTATTTTTATTTTAGTACATTGTTATTGATTGTTTTTTCATTTAGGTTGCATTTTTTTTATTATGTTTACATTTATTTTGTCATTAACTTTTGTTATTTGTTTTATTAATTTGCTTATTTATTTTTTGTATTTTAATAATTTTAAGTAATATTGTTTTTTAAATTCCTATTTGTTTATTTGTCTTTCGTTGTTTTAATTTGTTCTTGTAGAGCATTTTTTCACTAATTGTTCAATGTTAATTCTTTTTTGAATTGTTTATTTTGTATTTATTTAGTATTTAAATTTATTTTCTGGTTGTTTTTCCATTTTAATTTTGTTTTATTATTATTTTTTTATTTTGCCTACTTATTCCCAACTTGAGTGATTCACTTGAAGCTGTGGTTAGGGTTTTTTAAAAAGAAGAAAAAATGTGAAAAAGGGGAGAAAGAAAAATCAAAATAACGGTAAATCTTTCCTGATAACAGCAGTCACAAACACGAACCAAACCTACACACAACAATTTAAAACAATATGAAATCAAAATTCATTTACCGATTGTCGAACCATGACCAACAGGGAAAAATACATATGTGGATAACCATTAGACCGCTGGGCCACTAAGCAACTTGCCAATTCCTTCTCAAAAATACCAAAACCAAAACAAAGCCTCCGGCCCTCTTAGACGACTTCAACCCATAACATATCCAAGTGATAGCTCCAAAACACCTACCTCTACCCCCAAAAACCACTTATTACAGGAAGTTCAATTTCCACTAACAATGCGAAAGGCAGTACATACGGGGGGTACCCCTAATAACGTGCCCACTTACTGTCTTCTGCGACACATTTTTTGGAGACTCCTCAAAAGAGAGACCAATTTCAATATAGCAGACTAGCTGCTGCTAGACAAAGGCAGGCCACACATATTCCGCTACCCTAAAACGGTGAGTGTCCCCACCCTTACCCCTTATTACTCCATATTCGCACGTTCTCTGATATATTCTTTTATTCATTCAGCCGACCTTCATTTTCCATCTGCATGACTTGTCTTCCAAATACCTCATCATACACTAATGTATATTGACAGCATTGTCAGTTTTAGATATCAAATTGGGCTGATTTTTTTCTCATTTACAACCTTTTCTGTATTATAACTAAATCTGTCCACACCAAAAGCAAAGCAAAATTATTAATTCGTATCTATTTGTTAGCAAAAGAAACCATCGTCATAGACAATAAACATAGGCCTCAATACAGAGAAGCCCTGACGCTTTAAAAGTGGCCAAGGGACATTAAAGGATATGATGCAACTTATCTCACACATATCCTACAACACCATACATATATCCACAACACAATATGGGACTTAGATGGGTTTTGACATCACTTTGGTCACGATTCTGCTATACCAACTATTTCAGGATTTAATTTGGCACATGTATTTGGGATATTGGCTTTGATTACATTGATTCTTACACATCTCTTCATTCAGTCCACAATGCCAGTCAAAACCACTTGCAAAAGGTAACATTAAGAGCAACTGAATCGATTGCCCTATTGTTTCACCATTGTTCTCCGACTGTGAGCCCGGAGGACTATATCTCCTGCCAACACCGGGTTCGATTTACATATGAAATCATTATAATGCCGAGTAATCAATGACAGTCTGTCAAACATCATTGGGTAACAAACCGTGAATATATTTTGAACATAAAGATAACAGATTATATTTGTAAATCTCGTGAAATTTTTAAGGGTGTGCAAGGTGTAATAAAAAGAGGGTCGGTATGAGTTAACCATAGGGAGTTGCTACAAGTTCTAATAACCTTTTTCCAAAGAGAAACAGCGTATCTAGATGAGTTTTTTTCGTCTGCCCATATTATGGCACAGAAACTAGATACGGTAGACAAAGTATTGAAAAATGGTACGGAGTAGCTTTGTGGGATAATAGGGCGGATTTTACGAATTATACCATTGTATTTAGAGATATTTTACAGACATGGGTAGTATGGGAGTTTCAACTAAGCTCATCATCAATTAATAATGCCAAAAACTTAGTAGTGTTGGGACACGCTTTATTCTTTATTATTATCATTTTTATATTTATTTGTGTCTCTATTTCTTACATATTTGTTTCTGACAATCCTGTTCTTAATATTTAAAGAGAGTTTATTTCATTTAAACAATTAGATATTGTTTGCTAATTCACGAGTTTTGTCGATTCAGACTAATGTTATTTTCATTGGAAAAGATTTGTTGGTATCACCGGCAAAAATAATGAATTGGGACGTTTGTGGAGCATAAGTGGAGATCATTTATATTAATATAATATGAAGATTAGTGGACATGAATGGATCCTTGAGGTACACCACAGGCTTATAATAGAAAACGACCACGATTCCGGTTATACACCACGTATTGTTCCCTAAGGTCACTAAGGTAATTTTGATCCATGTTTTAGCTAAGCCGCGATACCATATTCGTTTTAAGCTTCTTACAGAGACCGGCACATTTGAAAAATAGTGCGCCCTCAAGATTTTTCAAAATAGGTATTTTTTTTGCATGGTTGTAGCTTTTATATACAAAAGCCTGCACCCGAAATGATTAAGACCAAATCAGCGTCCTATGGGTACACAGAACGATTTTTTAATGTCACGTCGCCCGCGACGCTTAATATCAGCAGACGAAAGAAATTGCGTTTAAACACAAGAACAGGCACGTTTCCCAACGCTATGCACATGTTTGACCGGCTTATAGCTTTGTGGTTTTAATATCGTGAGTACGAGTCAAAAATAGTCAATTGTATATACACATTTGTTGATTAAAGTGATGGAAAACTTAAAAGTTGCCTACAAATTACATGGAAGTCTTTATCCTCATCTCACTGTCCCTAATCTGTTTGGGGTATGTTATTTTTATGTTTAAAATATATCTCTGTTCTTTCCAATGGCCTATACTATCATTTAGAGCAACATTGAAGAAATTTCATATTTTGTAAAACTTTTTATTTTTTTTATCCAAATTGAAATTATGAGTATTGTATCAAAGGCTTTACTCAGTCTAATATCCAGCTACACGAGTTTTATTGTCCCGGTTTTTCATTTCAGGCTGATTTTACAATACATTGCATTGATCCAATGTAATTGACCTTTGGACGGAAGCCGAACTTGTTTGGAGTCAAAAGAAGTTAAACATATTATTGTAGATGATTTTTTCAAGATTTTTTTAATTACTGGGAGTAATGAATATAGGCTTATAATTAGAGAAGGTATGTCAATATTCAATCGGCTTTCTACAAGGGATTACTCTGGCTATTTAAAGTGTAGATTGGAAACTGCCTGTTGAAATAGATATATTGGAATATTATTTGAGTGAGAACATTACTAACCTCGGGGATAATGCATTTGAGAAGATTTGTATTAATACATCACCACCAGTGCTGAAACTGTTTTTTCAGTTCCATAGTAAGTTTTAATATAAGTTCTTCTTAGAGTTGGAGAAAAAAGACCTTGCTCTTCACAGCTGCTGTTTGACCCATTCAATTGTCCTTTTTTTTTTTTTTTTAGAGCATTTAAGAAAAAAATGAGAGTACTACACAATTTTGACAACTTATATAATTAAGGGACTGCGACGCGCTATTACCCACGCCTCCGCGTATAGGCTACAACGTTATAATTGTATGTTATAGCGCCCTCTATATGCCTATTTTCCAAGAAAGACGTGTAAAACTAGATTTTAATGAAAAACATATAAAAAGTCAAAAAAAGAAAAAAATCATCAAATTTACACAGGATTAATTCAGTGGAAAAATATCCAATTAAGTTTTTCCAAAGTGTGTCGCCGTTGATATTTTTGTTTGTATTATATTCTCGTTTTTGTCATAATAAATGAGCCTTCACACATCTGGGCTAGCTATTGAGGTAAATAGAAATCATGTTCAGAACGTGTGGCCCAATATTGATACAATATTGTAAAGAAATCATTATATTTGAATGCATGTCGCTGTTTCATTAATTTGTTGTCACCATTAGTATCTGTGAAAAAAGTCGGTATTTTGGGACGATTATTCCTACCTAATAGATTATTATGTTTGCCCACATTTTTTATATGTTTTTTGTTTTTTATGTTTTTTCCTTTTTTGATTTTTTTAATATTTGTATTTTTTGCTGTTTGTCGTTTTGTCATTTTTATTGTTTTATGTTGGGTTTAGATCGGTTTCTTGTAAAGCTTATCTTTAGTGTTAATATACTTTATAAACCACTAGTAATCCCATGGACTTTCTTTGTGTTATTGTTATGTTGGATATTTAAAATTGTTTCATAGATATGTCATGAATGTAATTAATTCTATCATTTATCATTAAATTTATTAAAAAGGCCTCAGCTGAAACTTTGGAGGTCCAAATCTACAAGGAGTGGGTGGTTTTTGAACCCTTTAATTTGTCCTTGTTTTAATGCACGTTACGTTTCCCGGTAAGTCTGTTTTGTGTTCAATATGATGTGAGTTTTTTAATTTTGTAATTTAGAAAGAATGGTAGTCTAATGGGCTCCCCGCCTCCCCCCTTAGGATATTTTAATTCCCTTGTTTTTCAGTTAACCAGGACCCCTCACTATCATAATATGCTTGTATTGCCATTTAATTAGGGTGGTGTGAGGTGGGCCGTTGCCATGGCAACGCATTAATGAAAAATTTTGCATTTTAGAAAATGATGTCATATCTTTGCATGTAAACAACATAAAAACAACCATTCAAGTGTCTAGATATAGGTATGTGATTAGCCGTTTGATCACTCACAATCTGGGTCCTTTACTGTCATATTATTCGAAATTTTTGGGGCCATTGCCATGGCAACGCCCTCTTAAAAAAGTACAAGAGGTATCCAGGCCGTCAGACCCCTTCCCATCCTCTCACAGAGGAAGGCTATAGTTTCAGATTTTGCCTCCTCGTTAGTTGCCAATGGACCAGTGTATGGGACAATTTGTTGTACGACTTTTTGTGGCACGACTTTTTGTGGTACGACTTTTTTGTTGAGTTTTCCGAGCGGAGTTAACTTTTATGACGCGAGTTAACATGGCATAAGTTTTCATCCGCTGGGCTGTTTTAAGAGGACGCAGGGGGGTTCTTAAGTAAATACGCATTCGCCCGCGCGCGTCTGGCTGTTTAAGAGGACGCATTGGTGTTCTAAAGTAAATACGCATCGCTACGCGCCGTCTTGCTGTTGTTAAGAACTGAACGCAGGGGTGTTCTAAGTAAATACGCTTCGCACTCCAAATCAGCGCGTCTGGCTTTTTAGAGGACGCAGGGGTGTTCTAAAGTAAAATACGCATGCGCACACGCGGTCTGGGCCGTTTAGATGACGCAGGGGTGTCTAAAATAAATAGACATACGCCCACACCGCGGTGGCTGCTTTTAAGAGGACACAAGGGTTGTTTCTCAATGTAAAAACGCATTCGCACGCGCGCGCTGGCTGCTTTATAGGACGCAGGGGTGTTCTAAAGTAAAATACGCTCTCACACGGGCGCGTCTGGCTGTTTTAGAGGACGCAGCGGTGTTCTAAAGTAAATACATATACGCACACGCGCGTCTGGCTGTTCTAAAGTAAATACTTTAGAACAATCCTGCGACCTCTAAAACAGCCAGAGCCGCGCGTGCGTATGCGTATTTACTTTATAACACCCCTGCTTCCTCTAAAACAGCAGACGCGCGCCTGCGTATGCGTATTTACTTTAGAAACAGCACCGGCGTCCTCTAAACAGCCAGAGGTATGAACTAATAAGTTTAACTCGGCTGCGGAACTCAACAAAAAAGTCCGTACCACAAAAGTCTTGCCACAATGTCCCCATCCCAGGACAAGTGAATACGTCTGCAATTTCCGGTTTAGGATGGTTTCTATTCTACTTTATTCCTCATTGCAAAGAAGTCAGGGGAATGGAAACCATCCGCAAGCCCTCTGAAACAGTACAAGTGGCCTCCAACCAGCTTTCCATATGGAAGCATTACCGGTGTTGCGAGATATAGTCCTCAGGGCTCACAGTCCAGGAACAAGGGTGAACATAGGGCAATCGATTCATTGACTTAGTTTTC
>JAMKCH010016531.1:0-47991 GCA_023653785.1 Ophioderma brevispina
TTAGGCGTTGTATAGCTTGGCTGAGTTGACGCATCAATGGCAAACCGAGGATGCTAGCTTTATGGTCGGAAAATGGGTCTTTGTCGTGAAGACTGGTTATGGAAGCCTGCTGACCGTTTCATTTTGGAAGTCTTGGGAACGTTCTCACGGACGATTGGACCTGCGGAGTCGCAATAGGTTTGCTCTGGCAATTGTTACAACTTATAGTTTAAACGAATTTCTGGTAAGTTATTGGGTTATCCTTTATTCTGCGATGTTTATCATCAACATTGTGTAAGTTAAATATAGCGTTTTGTGTTTTTTTGTTAGCTGAACGTGGTTTTAATGCGTCCTTTCAGTACCTAAGTTGGCTTTCATTCACACGTCTGTCCCCCCCCCCCCCCCCCCCCCCCCCATCGCTTGCTCGAAGCACGGTGTTCCCCATTCGTAATTGTATAATAATTAATGTGTTTCGCTTTCAGGTGGCGAAGGGTGGCGCGGAGGCGGCAATGAAAAGAATTTCATTCTCGGTTAAGCTTGCGAATTAGAAATAATGAGTTTTGACATCAATGTTTACAACACCAGTTAGCACCCCGTCTACTTGACTAAGCCCTGCAGGGCTCACGCATACTGCCTGGGCAGTGCTTTGTTCTTGCCCGGCGTTGCGTCACTCCTTCAATCTATATATTTAAACCCGGGGGGTGGGGGGGTACTTCAAGTGGAAAGTGGTAGGTAACAATATCGTCGTCGAAATCGTCCAACATGCCACATCGACCAAAGTCACATTTCGAGATATCGGCGATAGAAGTTTTCGAGAATTATGAACTTTGCATACTAAAATTTGAAACATTTTAGGAAAATGAATTTATGTGGACTTAAAACGATTCTTTCATTTGAGCACCGCTTTCACCATACAAGTCATCCTTTGTTTTCCTTGTCAATTTAAATTACACAGTGATTGGTCTGTTGCAAAAACTAAAAAACGTCCTCTGTTTCTATTCAAAGGAGACGAATGCACATTGATCTGTTTGGCGTACTTAAAAAGTCGTCGATCGCATCAGGCGGTGGTAGTCAACATGTTTGACTACTTTGCTTGCTGAGGCGCTAGAATGACTAGGCTTTTGTACGGTTTTTCTAAGGTGTCATTGTCTCTTCAGGCAAAAATGTGCCGTGAGATAAAAAAATAATGATGGGGTTCTAACAATTTTTATTTTGTATTAGAAGTGAGTTTAATCAATATTTACTGACTCAATGTAAATATAATCATCACGCTATAATATCCAGTTTAATTTATACAATATACAGTTAATTTGAATGGAAACTGTAAAAGCTGTTTTTTACGGGGTTTTGTTGGAAGACATTGCTCCATAATTTTATAGCATTTTTTCTGGTAACTTAATACTTAATCGTATAATTGAAAATCGCTTATTCATTGTCTCTGTACAGGCAAAAAATGTGCCAGTGATAAAAAAGGAATGTGGAGGTTCTACAATTTTATTTTGTATTAAAATTGATTTAATTAAATATTTATACTCAATGTAAATATAATACTTCAAGCTAGCTAAAAAAAAAAAAAAAAAACAAAACAAAAAAAAAATAAATATACAGTTAATTTAAAATATACAGTTAATTTGAATGGAAACCTGTAAAAGATGGATTTTACCTGGGTTTTGTTGGAAGAATTGCTGCCAGAATAGCATTTTTTCTGGTGACTAACTTAATCTTAATGGAAAGTCGTATAAGTGAAATTCATAATACTGAATGTACGATAATGTGATTCTGAAAAAAAATCGAAATAAACTCCAGTTTGTAGTCGTTTTTGATTCTCCTGGTAAATTGGACATAAAATTACAGTATTTTTTTCTGTATTTCAATTGTAGCATCGGCCCACATACGTAAGTACACTAAAGACATCCAAGCGTATGTCTATAAGCGTTTGAAACCCTGGGTTTGTGAATTATTGGACAAAATAACTTTCATAAACGGTTTAAGTGGAAGAAGTTGTGATTATCTGTTTATGTGCTTGAAGGTGTATTATTTTGATATACTGGTTTTTTTAGAGTAAAAGAAATCAAAGAGCACTAGTTTAATCAAGAAGAAAGCTTTCTCTTAACTTAAAAAAAAAAAATCAATTCATTTTAACATTTTGCCCTTAAATTGTACGAGGCGTTCGGACAAAATCCACTTTAATATAATGATCGACACATACAACACTGTTTATAATGAATCTGTTATTTTCAGTACAATTAAACTGAAAACAACGCTTTACTCATATGGTTATCTTTACATTTAAGTTATAATTTTTCGTAGTTTCCAACCAACTGTCACTGACAATAAATACAAGATTCATGTAGGCGTCTACTTTCAAGTAACAAACCACGGAAGAGATATTAGCAATTAGTGTCAAATGACTTATCTAAAACTCGTAAAATAATCGACTTCTGATGTAATCAAACAATTTGAAATGAAAATTGATAATCCCATGATATTATTTTATTTTTGTCATCAAACGACATTGTGTTATATGTTTTCCCCTTTGGAGTCATAGCCTCTTAGAGTATTGCCCTTATACTTTCTGTTGTTGAAAACTTTCTATGAGTAAAAAAAACTAATAACAATTTTTTGAGGTTAAGTATGGCAGTTTTGCCGACAAGACTCTGACGTTTGTTTCAATCAAATTGCCATATTTTCTGATTATCAAAGGTGTATTTATGAAAATGGCGGAATGAGAATTTTCTCATGTTAACATCTTCGTTATTGGAATTGAAGGAAAATAATTTCCCTGAATCTACTCTATAAGCGTAATCGGTTGCATTCAATTTTAATTGATAATTGCAATGAGTAATCTTTTAAGGTACCATTAATATGTAATTTTAATTTAGATGGCTGAAAATGTGAATGCTAATTGTCGACATGTAAAAAAACACCTCAAAACCATATTACTTTTTTCGCTTTTTTTAGTAACCACAGAGAAATTATCAAGTTCTGAAATTAATTAATCAACTAGTTGGCTGGAACTCAAAATAATACTGTAGGTATGTGGGAATATAGGAAGAAAAGAGGAAAAACGAAAAGATTTTGATGTTCTTTGGTTTACATTGCACTATTGATCTTAACCACCCGTCTACCTAAGGGGGGGGTGGGGGGTTAGCACCCCCTTCAGTTTCCCCCGGCTACTAAAGCCCCCCTTTTTTGGGGCCAGATTATTTAATAAAATTGTCAATTGACACATTCCGCTCCTTTTTATCCAAACCAAACTCCACCAGTGGTATAGAAAGAATAAAGGTGATGCCCAAAGAAAAGGTAGGATATCACATTTTCATGATCAAGAAATGTAAACTGTTTTATATGATAGCATTTTAGTGCTAAAATAACGGTGTTTGGTAGCTAAATTGCGAAATATCAATACCACCCTATGTTCATATTTTCGCACTTTTCCTCCTCCACATATGACGTCATAGTTACGTCATAATGGGGATGGTGTACTTATTTTGGTACAATGGAATAAGAAACACTATCCTTTGGTACCTTATTTACATGAATCGGATGTTCATTAACGGAAATCACAGGGGGTGGTAACCACCCCACCCCCTTCGGGAGTTTTGTTTAAAAAAATGGCTCGGGTAGACGAGGGTTCATTTGGCTGTAAATTAATCATGTAAGTAACTTTTAAACAGGTAAGCCTATCTACTATGAACTAGGAATCAAACCTGGGGCCCTCTGATATGAACCGAAATACCTAATAACCACGATACTGTGCTACCATGAAGGGAATATATAAGAACATTGAATTTATGTATATACATTATTTTCCTTTCAAATTAATATATTGTAAATTAAAATGGACAAATATCATACCAAAACGTTTCAAAAAGGGTTTCAACAAGAGGTTTTTGATCTATTAAAAAAATGAAGTGAAAATAGGCTACTACATTAGTGATTGTTTATGTCCTTTCTGGGGTTAAAAATTATCTTGTTGTTATAACTTTGAATTACCAACTTAGCTGATTTGAATCTTTTACTTTATTACAACTTCAACAATCAATTAATTTGCAGCAACAGGTGTAAACTGAGTAAATGTTACTATTTTTGAACAATTTACCGTAACTTAATACATGTATGTTTGTGTTATCACTTCTCAAATGAAATAAGGGTATTTTGTGAAATTATTCTCATGAAACGTATAGTTGCATCATTACAAAATTAAAGATCCTTTAACTATTATTTCTAAAACAATAAAAAATAATAATAAATACAATTCAACTGGCGCGATTCAAAACTGATAACGTAAGCTCCTTTTTTTCCGTGCCCATCGCCCGGATCGTCGCTTAGACAGTCAAGACATCTTACAATCTACGTCTGGTAAAGAACACATGCAGCTAAAATGCTATTTTTGTTTATACAACTACTAACATGCATCTTGTATTTACGAAATAGCGTGCGCTTCACAGTAAAAAAAAAAACAGAAAAAGACAATACTTGACCGTAATTAAAAATATAGTAAAATACTTTTTTTCCAATTTTCGAGGCCTATTACGACTAAATTTATCAGAGAGGCTCGTATTTGAACTTTGAATTATATCAACATTGTTATACACTATTCAGGATCCAAATTATAGGTTATTTACAGGTAAAATACTGTAATCTTATAGGAAAATACTGGGAGCAATTTTGCCAACAAAACCCAGTAACCACAGCTTTTAAGTTTCCCATTTTTCAATTCACTTTATATTTTATAGTTTAATGCATATTTTTACACAAGAATTAACTGAATTTTACAGTATATGCACCGTACCAATTTTTGGTTGACATGTTGTGGATAGGTCCTACTAAGTTAGTGTATTCGTCAGTGCTTTTTTATATTCTCTATACATTCAAAATCTCTTCCTCTGTAATCTCGCCAAACATATATTTTTTCAGTGTTTTGATTGAATCAGTTTTTACATTATACTGTACTTTTACATAATTATTCGGGAGAATTGCTTTCAGTAAAATACTGTAAAAATTATAATATTTTGAGTGTGGCAAATCGGCTCAGATACAGCTACACACTTGTACTAATATAACTTCGACCAGACTTCTATCCCCCATAGCCCCCCCTCCCCCCCCCCCCTCCCCCGTGTTGATCAAGCCAGGAGATGAATCTCGCATTATCCATTGACCGCGGGTTTCAAGCAACAGCAAACAGACGAATGCTGATTGGTCTGTTTGGAAGACTTTCCTTGGCGTTTGGGTATTATTCCACCAAAGTGAAAATTATTAGAATCTAAAAATTGGAATGCTATTTTTGCTCAATATTATGTTAACAATGAAAAGAAGCTTGCTGATATCGTAATCAAAAGTATGCACAACAACTCCCATTTCCATCCAAAATGGTGATTGTGCCTTTTTGAAGACTCATACGACATGTGATGTGGCCCTCCGATATGGGAGATCAACAGTTTCACTTCCACGCCTTACTATAACACTTGTTCGTTTTCCCCACCAGGCTACTATAACGATGGGTCACTTTTTGAGGTCCATTGCTACTAATAAATGGGGGTCCCTTTTTCAATTTTTGGTCGCATTTTACTATGAAATGGGTTTGATTTTTTTTCGATTTTCGCTTAAAATCACGAATGAAAATGTTGAATTTTTCTGATTTTTGGAAAAGTTACTATGGAAAATGGGCCGATTTTGCTAAGAATACAATGAAAATTGTGCGATATTTCAAAGTCAACTATATTAATGGGTCGAAATTTTCGGAACCAATTATATAATGGTGTCATATTTTTGTACAATTTGGTCACTAATAAACATGGGTCAATTTCTTTTAACAATCCGGTGGACCACACCCTACCCAATTTAGGTCGAATCATACCCCCCCCCGGGATTTAAAAACACGTGTTTTCCCGTAATTATGATTCACATAATGTCATAATTTAGTAAAAATTTGGTACAGGCAGTGGGTGTATTTTAAAGATATTTTGTCGATGAGGGATAAAAATTTTGTCCATATGATGAACTTTCTTGTCAGTGCAATTTCATGATTATTTTTTCTCTTATTTTAGCAATTTGTCTAAATGAAAAGGGAGTGTCCAGGTGGTGGATGTGGTTGAAGATGATAATAAGTTTCAAGATGAAACCTTCTTGATCATTTTAGCAAGACCATAGTATGAACGTACGTAAATGGTTCATGATTATCAGGCCGGTCCCAAAAAAATGTTAACACGTCCGGCCCCGGGCATTTTGTACAAACTAAAATACGCATGGGTCTTTGTTTGGTATGCTTCTTAAGCTAAATAAATAAGCTTTTCTTTGACGTTTATTTCAATTTTCAATGTGATGTAGAACAAAAGATACGCTTCGTAAAAGAATAGTTGCATTTTTCGGATTGGTCCGATTTGTGATAGTTACATGTGTAAGAATGCAGGAAACAAGACTTGTAACATATTCCAAAATTTAGTTATTGATTGAGTTATTGATTGGATATTGAACTACTAAGAAATTGAAATCGTTTTGACTTTATTATTGTAAATGAAGTCTGAACATTGTCTGTTATTTCTCAGCAATTTTTAAAAAAATAATCATCAGGTCACTTTCATAGCAACATCAAATCGCTCAAAATTACATAATGCTAAAACCCAACACCAAATTAAATTAACCAAACCACTCAGACCAGCTCAGACCCGACCTTCTTGCTGAATTCACCAGAGAATCTATGAATTCTATAACAAAATAAACAAAAATGCAAACAAAAAAATGAAATGTGGAAATGGACTATTGAATAGCAGTCAGAATTGGGAAATAAAGAAACACCATAGCAGGCAAACCGACCCGTAATGGCCCAAATGGCAATACCTCCAGCCACAATTTTCTCTCGTTGAGAGCTTGGTAAAACACAGTGATATGGAAACTCGAAGTCTTTCTTTAATAGAAAAAACAATAAGTGGGCCATTCTGTTTAATGATTCCAATGTCATTGGGCGAATTTTTACTTCATAGCTATCCCCTATCCGATCTTCCACACCCACCAGATTGTGATACTTCAAATTTATTTTTTTAAAGATATCTTACAGTTCATAAATTGGGTTGTCCCATCCCCTGGCATATGCGGGGGATGAATCTTGCTATCTCTGGTTAACGTGGTAATTAAGAAAGCTTGAGAGTTCTCGGTGCGAGTTGGAAACGTTTAGCCTTTAGACGCCAGATATTTAGTGATCTCAATAGCTACCATGTTTTGCTGGATTTATTTAGCACAAAAGTCGAGCATTCCTCTTCATCGCCATGTTTTGTCAATGTAGCTGCTGTAAGAGGGCACCAACAGTCTTGTTGTGCGCCCGTAGTTGTTCCAGGTGAATCAAGCTGCACGTCTTTTGTATCCTCCCCGGGGTTACTGACTCGGAAAGAGGTACTGGGTCTGTGCGGCCTCAGACCCGGGCTTCAGGCCACATTTCGCACCTCTCCAGCAGTTTCTTAAGGGTTCCAGGTGAAGCATAATCGTCTTATTGGTCCCCAATGGAACATGTTGCCTCAGAAGCGAAATTTTAGCAAAATTTAATTTCCAAGGCCCTACTTTAAGAACTTTAGTTCCCAAGCCGTTCACAAGCCCCAAAATTCGGGCTGCACATCCCTACCTGAAAATAAATTGAGTACCCCTCGGGGTATCCTCTCATCTTTCCATTAGTATGCTGAATGTGGATCCCACGCCGTATTCTTGCCATCATTTTACCAAATTTATAGGCCTGCTCTTGATTGTACGATTCTGAATATCTACATTACGGCTGAGGAAGTTTAGAGTGTTGTTTGCTTTAGTGGTAATTATGTCAATGTGCTGATTCCGCTCGAATTCACTGGAAATAACAACTCCTAATACTTTTGCCTGGTCCACATGTTTTAATTGTCGACCTGAAGGGTGTATGGATGATGGGTGACATTTCTTTTGCGGGTGATGTTGATTACTTTGCACTGGTCCGTGGTCGATTTCATCATCCCAAATTCTCACCATTTTGCACAGTATATGATCTTCGTTTGGAGGACGCAGCGTCAATCTTCATGTGATGGTCATGTAATAGAAATCTCGTATTCATCGGCAACCATTTGTAGTTGATGACAAGTTTCTTTTTCTCTTCAATGTCATTTATTCTGAGAAGTAAAACACCGTGACCTCAATATTCGAACCTTGAGCAGCTCCCGACAGAAGTGCTTGGATGATTTTAACTCTTCAACACTTACTGATTGGGATCGGTTAATGCAGACATTTTGGATCCACTGTTTTGCTTACCCATCATGCCATACCAGTGAAACTTTGTCAACAAGTCTCAATGGTGCAAAATGAACCATGTTAGGTCCAATTGGATTACTTAGTAAATTTTAAACTCCACCTGACAAGTCTCTGATTTCTGTTTTTCATCATTTCCCTCTTGTGGATTAAAGTCAACGATTGTGGATCCGTTTACACTAGAACTGGGTGCACTGTTGTACTTCAAACACTTCAAAATTTTGCAATGACAGTAGCAAATGCAAGACTTCTTTCTCATTGTTTGATAGTTTTTTCTGATTGTCACCTTCTTTGAGGACATACATACAGGATGATTCTCATCATTTCATCTGCTTGCATGAGACCCGCCACCGCCTAAATCACTGGCATCAACTGCAACTTGATTGTTTCCGAAAGTCTGGCGCAATCAAAACTGGCGCATTCATCAAAATAGATTTGATTTTATCAAACGCTTTTTGGCATTGCTCTGACCCACCAATTTTGCGTTTTTTCTTCGAGGTTGGTCACGGCCACGCAATTTCTAGAAATTTGGCCAGTATTTTCTGTAATACCCGACCATACCTAACAATCTCATTAGATCTCTTTTGCCCTGTGGTGTGGGTAATTTCTCAATTGCTTCACTTTTGCAGTGATTGGCCTAATTGCCCTTGTCCTACAACTTGCCCTAGTAGGTGACATTTGCATGGCAAAATTCACTTTCACCAGAATTCAAAGTAAACCTGCCTGAGATAATTTCTCTAAACAATTGATGGAGCTGTCTCATGTGTTTCTTCCCATGTTTCACTGTACCCAAGGAGATCATCGACATAGGCTTCACAATTTTCTATGTCCTGGCAACTACTCTGTTCACTAATCTCTGAATGTTGCGGCAGAATTTTTGATACCAATGCATTCTTTTGTATTGTAATACGGCCACGGGGCGTACAAAAGGCTGAAGTTTCTTTGGCACTGTCCGTTGGGGAACTTGCCATACCCCTTCACAAATCAAATTTTGCTTACAAATTTGGCCTTTCCAACCTATCTATGCAGAATCATCGATCCGTGGGATCGGATCATGGTCGGTTTTTGGAACAGATGTTGACTTTTCGAAAATCTTGACAAAACAAATGTAACCATCAGGTTTGGGGGACCAAGAAATACATGGGGAACTCCATTCCACTATTGCTTTGCCTACTATTCCATGGTCCTAACATGTATTTCACCTCATTCCTGAATGTTGCAAAGCTTGATTGGTGCACCTTAAGGATGTTTGCATTTACACAGCTTCGGAGTCCCCTACAATCGCGTCATGGGTTTGACATGTGTCTCACTAGGTACAATCCACAAGAAATCTTTTCGCCCACTCATGAATTTAACCTTTCAATTCACATTGTTGAATTTCTTGGAGATGGCCTAAATTTCTTGTCTAAATTGGCAAGTATGTCAGAATTTTGGCATTTGACAACCATAATCATTTTTCTGTGGTTTACAGTGCTGTTTTGTTCAGTTCTGACTCTGTGATGTCATCATTTGTACACTCATCACTGGATGACAACCACACACGGCAAGGCTTAACATTTCATCTCTTTCAATTATACTCTTTGAGCATATTTTATGTGACATAACTGTCGACTTTTACGTCGACCTGGTGTTTTGATCACATAGTCAAGGTCTCCCACATTGTTCTCAATCTCATATGGTTCCAGAATACGTGGCTGCAAAGGATGCCCTTGTAATGAACAAGTGCCAAATCTCTATCACCTGGCTTGAATACTCTGTTCCTCTGCACCTTTGGCATACCATGTTTTTTCATCCATTTTTTTGCTGACTCTGTTTGAGATTTTGCTTGGCAATTTCAGTGGCTCTTTGGAGCTGGTGTCTGAATTGAACCATAGTCTAACAAATTCAACATCAGGATTTTCACACAACCAATGTCTTTCAGTAGTGTTCAATGGTCCCCCTCCCCTAACTTTGTGACCAAACACCACTCAATGGACCTAAATCCTAATGCTACTTGTACAACCTCCTGGTAGCATAACAGGAGATGAACTCCCTCACCCAATCCCTCTCAAATTCCAAACACTAGGTTTTTGATCATTGTTTTCAAGTTTGGTGGTACCTTTCCTAAGGCCCCTGGGTTCCTGGGTGGTATGCTGAGAACTGTAACTGGGAAATTCCCCACTGGTCCATAACTTGTTGAACAAACCTGACATGAAATTTAATCCTTGATCAGACTGAATTGAATTTTTGAAGGCCTAACTAAGTTGAAAAACTTGTTAGAGCTTTCACTATACTCGTGCCCAATATTTCTCAAGGTATAGCCTCAGGGAATCGTGTGGAAGCACACGATGATGGTCAGTAACTACTGATTTCCTGACTTGGGTCTTTTGGAGTGGTCCTACGGAATCTATTAAGACCCTATAAATGGCTCATCAACTGCTGGTATTGGTTGCAGGGAGCAGTAAGGAATTTTCTGATTGGGCTGCCCACCATTTGACATGTGTATCAAGTCTTACAATACTCATAACACTCAGACATCTTTTCTGGAGTGTAGGCCCAACCACAAATGACTCCTAATTCTGTCATGTTTTTTCTCTCACACTAAGTGGCCTGCCATGGGACTATCGTGGCTTGCCTATCACTTCCCTAGGGTATAACCTTTGGCCTACAAATTTGAGAGCACAACCTCCTTCTATTCCTCATCTACAAGTGCATCGGGTGGACCGCCATTTTCGCATGAGGACAACCATTTTGGTTTGTAGAACCATACAGGAATTTGGCTCGGCTTTCCTGTTCGACATGCCCGATCACCTAACTTCCTAAGTGCTGGGTCACTGCGCTGCTCATTTAACACTTGTCAGGGCGTAAAGGGGTCGCCTTTACAGTCCCTAACTCTATCATCTCAGCGGCTGGATGTTCATTGTTACCAGCGTGTCCACTTTGTTTGTGCCAGGGGCTGGGATTTTCACGACCAGGGAATTGGTCCCCCTGAAGAGGGAAGAGGACCTCCAAATTCCTCCAATTTTGAGAGAAAAGTATCCTCTAAATTTGGACCAAGTCATCCTCAACGCTCTTCCTATATGTTGAGTATTTGGACTCAATCACCTGCCACTGATTTTTTTCCTGTGAGGCCTTTTTCTTGGTCATGACCTAGTTTACCGCACATGCTGGGAAAATTTCGGTTTCGCGCTCAATTTTATCCACTGTACAGGGCACTGTGAATCTATGGGATCTGGGAGTACGTTTCCCCCTGCCAAATCAGTCCCTAACAACATGGATACCTACCCCTTTAACCTGGGAGTTCTTGTCTACACCAATGTGAGACAGTTCCAGAAACCAAGTCTGCTTACAAATCATTTTGCAGAGGGACACTAATACAATCCATACCTAATCCCCTAATCAATGCCTAGTTCCTGTGGAACTCTCATAATATCAAATGGCAGTGCATCTTCCAATATCCTGGACTGCGCGCAGCACGTGTCCCCCATGATTCTAATTGGTTTTGGATCTTAAACTATCACCTGAAGTGACACAAATCCCTTCCAACAAATGCTTAAAGTCATCCCTTACTGTTTTCTGTGTCAATTCCCTTTTATGGAATTTCTTGTTTCTGAACATAAGAATGAATTTTGACCTCAAAGTAACTGCAACAAACCTATTTGGTTTTTGACTCACTTTTTGGCTCCCTCCCTTTTGGTGGATAGCCATGTATCTTCCCAAACCCGTGAACCTTGTATGTCCGGCTTCTTACAGTGCGTTCATGTGACGGTGGATTTGGGTCCCCTCCATGTTTTTGATTAGCACCCATTATACTTACTTCTTTACTCCCCTTTTCATGGGAACCTGACTGGAGTTTCCCTCCTGATTGCTACCATGAGACTTTTGTTGTACTTGTTGTACCTAGTAAATTCTTTTCTTGCTTAGTCCTACTAGTATGAACTAATTTTGTGTGTCCATTGATACTCGCGGCCTTTACGACTGTTCACGCAAACTGTCAATTTTGTTTTCTCCAGATGGGTTTTTTGATATCGGGATTTGACACTGTTTGAACTCCTTCAACTAACAACACTCCCTAAGTTGAAACAAAATTTTGCCCGTACTTCTTTGGAGAGAAGCCAGCGATCAAACATTTGTTCCTTTACCACGAGCAATTCACCTGGGTCGGGTCTGCCTTTGTTCTGACAGACCTGAATTTTTCTATATGCCTCTGTCACCAATTCATATTCTTTAAGCACTGCCTGCTTAACCTCGTCATAATCACTACATCTTTCTAATGACATGGCCGAAATATATTTCTCGGGCTTCACCAATGACACTGACTGTAGCAACACGGTCCAAGATTCCTTGGGCCATTTTCAAACTATTGGCAATTTCTCAAAGTGTACAAAGTAATTTGTCTACTTCTTGTTCTTGAATTTGTGAACTAGTCGAATATTTTTCGCCGCATCAAAACCAATTTTCTTGAAGAAGTCTGATAGCTAGCTGTTTGTTTCATTTTCTTCCTCTAACTCTAGTTGAGCCTCTAGCTCTTTCTGTTTTCATCTTCTCCATTTCCATTTCTTTTGTTTCATTTCATTTGCTTTCCATTTCGTTTGTTGCATGTCTTTTTTGCATCTGCTTTGCACCTTCTCTTTTCCAATTCAATTTCCTTTCTTCTGTTCTTTGAATTGCAATTTCATTTCGTTTTGTTTTGTTCAATTTCTTTCTGTTTTTGTTCCATTTCCCTCTTTTTCATTCTATTTCCAATTCCTTTTTAATTTTGCAGTTCTTTTACTTAATCATCACTCGTGCCCTGTTCCAGAACCTCTTCTATCTTTTCCAAAAATGAACATCCCACATCTTCCCTGGACAAACTTTTCATCAAATTATTTTTGATGACTTGCTTTCCCATAGTCATGTTTTGCCTCAGTCCTAAATGCTTGGCTCGTTTCATTAACTCAGGCTTTCTCAGCGCATCAAATTTCTTCCAAGTTAATTGCCCTATGACAACTTCTGGATCAAACTCCAGTGTGATTGTACTCTACACACGTTTAACAAAATTGAACCAACACCACAAGAGAACATGTAACACACACAAAATTTTGTATGCCAAAATGTGCACAATTTTTGCAATTTTTTTTTTCACACTTTTATGTGTAAATTCTGAACAAAAAGCTCAAATTTAATCTCATTCATTCCCAATGACGAGCCCCCAATTCTGTTATGACTTCTCGTAACGTCAAGGTCCAGAAATACCTTTCAAACACAATAAATGAGCCTTGTGGCACAAATGATCTAAATTAATATATAATCAACGTTTTTAATGATCTACTTGATTTGGTTCCAGAATTGCTTGTCCAAACAAAATTACATATACACAATTAGTTAAGATTACTTATGGTTTACGAGTGCCCTGTGTTGAAAGCGTTGCAGTTCAACGATGATATGTCCTCTCAGCGAAGACCCCAAAATGACGCGCCCAAGTTCATACAAAAACTCCTCATAGTAATATATTCCAGGGATCTTCTCATTTCCTGAAGGTAAGCTGTGTCCAGCAAGTTCCAGACGACAAGGATAAATTAAGTCCCGTCGACGATAATAAATCCACAGTATCAGTCCAAATAATCACCACGATTTCTATCTGATCCACCATTTGAATCCTATTTGATTCCCAGCACTTCGTCGCTTCAAATACACGTAAATAATTACAACAGCATCTGCTCACATGAATTGAATATAATAAAGCCTGGCACTGTGTGTGAAGCAATACAAAATCTAACCATTATTGTAGATAAACGAGCTTCCATACGTATAGCTGTTACAACTAGCTGACGGCGAGACTTAGCTCACATCTCCTATAGATACTACTTCACAAAAATCCCAGTCTAAAATAGACCATTACATCATTCTTATGCATACACATACCTTGCACCATCAAAATCAGATTCACAATCTCAATTACATCACTTCATATAATAACTTTGTGGGAATTCCCCGATCTTTGCAATTTTTGTATTTTTAAAGCATAAACAAGCTGAGTCAGTTACTAATTTTAGCAATCTTGGGGAATCCCCCCTGTCCCCTATGTGCAATCTAACATGTGCACTAAGCAAAACAACTAAGAGGTATTCCCCTTTCTCGCTTTTATAGTAAACAAATAACTTGTTCCTGGGAGAAATCTTTTCTCATATAAAATTGATGAAAAGAATATTTTTAAAAGTTTAATCCAGAAAATGGAGGCCATAAAACACACCCTTATCTCAAAATCCTTGAAAAAACCAACCAACCTTTTGCATATCTTTTTTTTGTTTTTTTTTAAAAAAACAATAACGTGTGCAATTCGAAAAACTGGTCAATACCTCAGGTAATCATAAGCAGGGGACATACTAATACAACCAGCACAGTGCGTAAATATAATAAACTGGTAATAACTCATAACACATTGTTATAAACAGAATCTTGAATGGAATCAAGCCTTAATGGAGATCATTATTAATTGACATTGTAATTAACCTAACCACTATGCCACTCTCTCCCACGTTTTAGTAAGTAAATACCCACAGTTATTTACAAACTAAGACCGAGGAATCATCATTCCACGATCCGCGGTCCTTCGTTTTAAAAGGAATAGCAACACCCCATAAAAGTGGTAGTAATTTTTCTGGATAAACGTGCAACAGCATTAATAGAATCGTCGAAACTTTTAATAGTAGACAATGGCAAAATCCCATACACCTCTAAACTGCCTATGCCGATTCAAAATGACCAGATATCTTGCCAGAGGGAATCAAAATTGTCAAAAGTCAAACACTTAAAATTCCTATATGACCTACAGAATGTGGTCTTGTATGCATTTGCCAGCTCACTGACCTCTACACATGGATAGCGGGCTGCCGCACACTTGAATGGTCGCCGAGTGAAACAACAGGAACTTGGTTTTGGAACTCTACAATATGGCGGAAACAATGCATACACCTGCTGGTGCACATATTCCACACAGATGTTCTATTGTTGGACAAGGTGTTTACCGCCATATTGTAGAGGTCCAAAACCAACTTCCTGATGTTTCAATCGGCGACTCTGACCCGCTATCCATGACAGAGGTCAGTGTGCCAGCTACACCTTTAAGTTTTCATTTGACCTTTGACAAAGTTTGAATAGAATTCTAGTAGGTCATCCTCGGATAAGATATCTTGTCATATAGACTTTTTAGAGTGTAGAGTCCAACCTACAAATAGATAAATACCATAAAACCCAAACCCAATTAAAACTATTTGGCTGCATGAAGGTTTACTTTTACCTGGTTTTAGGATTCTATTAATTTCCGAGAAATGCGACCTTTCAATATGTCGGGAAACACTGTCGCCACTAGGTACACACAATCATAGCAATCTGAAAATTGTAGTAATACCAAAAAATGATGTTGAATTAAGCTAGATTACATTGACATTATTTGGTTGATCCAGAACCTATATATGGAAGGTACCCCTACCAAAAAAAGACAAACAAAATGTCTATGTATTCAAATTAACCTTTTAATATAAATTGATCTCAAACCTTTCCATACATTTGTAAGCACGTTGCTGCTGAACGTACCATCGTCTATACTAGTTCTTTTCTCAGCATCAATTCCTTCATTATAAACCACAGTTGTACGTCCCTTTCGGTTGCCTTTCTGCCGCAGTCGACGGCTCTAAGGCCTCAATTTTGCCCACAGAATTTTTTAATCTGCAGTAGAAAAATAGTTAAGACGTTCATTCATTAGATTTTAATGAAATATACCATATTGATGGACAAGGGTAGACGCATTCCAGCGGTACAATACAGTACTGTCAATGATCCTGTGCAATCGCAACCATTGATCGATGGACAGCTGAAGAGACATGAGGAGATTTCCAGAAAGAAGCGCCCTCAATTTTTTCGAACCTAGGTTTTTTACATATTGGAAAGCTTACCGATTAGATCACACTGCAGTGAATAAGCCGATAAACCCGCCCCCTCTTTATGTAATAAGATGATGATTAGAGTTTTCGTATGCACGACAGAAAGTTCAAAAAGCATGGTTTTATATGAGGGAAACGATACGATAGCAGGCAAGTTCAAAACAAGGTTTGCGGTTTTCTTTTGCACCTGTTTGCCAATAAACCCTTCCAAACGTTCTCGGTAGTGGGTCTACAACCGATCGAGTGAAATTTTAGATAAATTCATATCCTAAAAAATACACCTCCTGTCACTTAATGTACGGTAGTCCTGGAATGTATGTATGCATCTTGTCCACCAACATGTCTGGTGGCGACGTATATTGATACGGTCTATATATTTGAAGAAGTATTGACATAATAACTTGGAGAAATCATTTTAAATGATTTATTTTTTATCCTCAATATTCTATGAAGTTGCAAAGGAAGGTGTTCTCGAACTAGAATACTGGCACACGTTTTAGCGGGCTTTAGACAATACACATTCTCACGCTACATTCTTTTGATTAGGTCTTTAAAACAGTAACCATCCGTGGATAAATGCCACTTAACAGATGTGTATTAATTTGTATGCTTATTTTTTTCTCTTCTTGAAATAGAGAGCGCTTTGAGAGTTTTCATTTTTTGAGACACCAGGCATTAAAAATAGGCTATCATAGTATCATCGTACATAAACAGCAGCATAACATTGCCCACTTTAAAACACAATGATGATCATGACAATTACCTTTATTGCAATCTTGCTTGCAACATACAGGAAATCCCCATTAAAACCCAGTGTTTCTAGGACAGATTTCAGAAAAGTCTCTGAATATGTGAACAAATCATCACGTGGACCTTCCAAGTTTAGCATTAGGGGAATTCCATTGTCTCTTCGCATATATTAGAATGCAAAAATCTCTTGCAAATAGGACAATGCATTTGTAATCAGCACAATGGAAGGTATGAAATGTTATAAAGGGATTGACCTTACAACAAACACTGTCTTTAAACATCCAGTAACCCATAAGAGCTGGTTCATGTTTGGTTATTTATGTATTGCCCTGCCTCAACTGAAATTAATTTGATAACAAATAGTTTTTCTGCCATTGAGCAATGGACGTTGTTTGATTTTTCTTGAAAAAGTGTTTAGCTGTTATTATAATGCACTCTTTGAGGAGTTTCTAGCAAAATCAATGGCTAAGATAGTACTTTTTATGTTTGTCGCTATAGGAAAATATCCTATTGATTTCATGTACAAATATTTAAAGTCCTGACAACCATAAAAATCATGTTTGGCCAAAAAGCTTTCCTGAATTGTTTTCAGCAACCAAAATGGTCTATGAAATCATCGTTTTGAAAAAAAAAAAGATGGTCGTTTGCCCACACCCCTAGACTATATTGAGATTGTTACCAGGTGTTGTATACAGTTTGGTTTAAGAGCTATACACTGTTGCCCATAAAGTTGGAATAATTTTTCAGACCCCAATCTTGAAACGTATTTTTATTTGAACGCCTCAGTGAATCAGTAGAGTAGGTGAATGAGTACATAATGAGTCTCACTACTCAAGTGAGGGGGGGGGGGGGGGGTTTTGTTTGGCGGGAGTGAATCATGCAAATATTGATTAGTAACAATGCCCTTTTGTTGGGAGCTATAAAAGGCCAGACGTCTGGTGTTGTTTTCCCTGCTCCAAGCTGTGTGCAAACTAGCCGCGTTTATCTGAGTTGGTTGTTACCTGTACAAAAAAACTGACACAGCGGTCTCCTACGCTATGCCTAGTCCAAACAACATTGTCAATACGCCGAAGATGTGCTGAAGGAGGGAAGGTATAAATAGTACAGGGAACTGTACGTCGTTTTTGACATTGGTGGTCGGCAGGGTGATTCGTAAATGTGAAATGCAAAGATTGAAATGATCGTCTGACATGCCAGAAATTTCAGTATGACTCCGTTTGTACGAGGTATAAACAAGTCGAATCGCCATTCTTGGAATATCGCCGAGACAGTCGGTAAAATACTCAGACATCAGCGAGAGGTATCGTCATTTGAGGCACGAAAATCTACCAGGCGACCACGATTAAGAGGCACTGGCACATTTCACAAAACAAAAATGAAATTCTTCAATGGCTCTCAAGGATAGTCTAGGCCATGGCAAGAAACAGAGATGTATTTTACACATAAAATAACATACCACAAAACAGATAGGGACATTGATATGAAGATTAAAGATATCCAGGTAAGTTGTAGGCCACCTTTTAAGTTTCCATAACTTTAATCAACAAAGGTGTATATTACATGCTTATTTGACTGTACTCACGATATTAAAACCACAAAGGTTATAGACCGGTCAAAAGTGTGCATAGCGTGGGAAACATGTAAGGCGTGGTGTTCTTTTGTTAAAAGCCATTTTCGGGTCTGCTTGAATTTGGTCAGACGGGACGTTTACTTACAAAAATCGTTCCGTTTACCCATAACGGAAGATGATTGGTTCTTAATCATTTCGGGTGAGGCTTTTGTATATAAAGACTTACAAACCATGCAAAAATATCGATTTTGAAAAATCTGAGGGCGCACTATTTTTCAAAGTGCCAGTGTCACTTAATCAGACGAGATGATCGCCTATAATCTGTGGGTATATGGCAAGCCATAAAGCCATAAGTATTGCTGCAACGCGTGCGAGAAAAGTAGCAACGACTTGGGACCATTTCGGACACGCGTTGCGACATTTCAGCAGCGGGTTGCTGTGTCGGCCAATCAAAATCATGAATTTTGTGACGTATTAAAAAAATAGCCACACAACGCGTTGCTAGATACTTTTGCAACGCGTTTGCGAACCTTCACAACGCGTTGCGGAACCTTCACAACGCGTTGCAGCTTCACAACGCCGTGAAAGCTTCACAACGCGTTGCTAAGGTTAACAAGCATAAGGGTCATAACACGTATGCCGACAAACGCGTGTGAGAAGGAGCCCACAACGCGTTGCGAATCTCGCAACGCGTTGTGCGCGCGGTCAGCCAATCAAATTCAGATTTTTGACGTATTTCAAAAAATAATCCAACGCGTTGGGGCAATAAGTTATGGCCCTTATGGATTTCACAACGCGTTGCAAGCCATAACAAAAACGCGTGCGAGCTTCACAACGCGTTGAAAAACTTCACAACCGCGTTGTGAAGGCAATAAGGGTCATAACGTATTGCTGCAACGCGTTGTGAAGGTCACAGAAATTCATGATTGAGGTTGGCTGACACGCAAACGCGTTGCTGAAATGTCGCAACGCGTTGCCGAAATGTTCGCAACGCGTGATGACTTTTCACCAACGCGTTGCGGCAATACGTTAGACCCTTATGGTGTTAACCTTAGTCAACGCGTTGTGAGCTTGCCCACGCGTTGTGAAGAGCGCAACGCGTTGTGAGGTTTGCAACGCGTTGCAAGTATCTAGCACGCGTTGTGGGTCTATTTTTTGAAAATACGTCACAGAAATTCATAATTTTGATTGGCCGACACAGCAACACGTGGCTGAAATGTCGCACGCGTTTGCTTGCTACTTTCTCCAAGCGTTGCAGGGCAAATACGTTTGGGGGGGGGGAACTTTTGTGGCTTGCCATAGCCGTAGACCCCCCCCCGGAAAATACCAACGGACTGTAGCGGGAACGCGGCCATGTGAGCGCCCCGGAGGACTCGCGGGCAAGTTGCAAGGGGCACGCAAAACCTTGCGCTCCTTCTGAATGACGCACGTGAATCGGTAAATCAGGCTCAAGTATTTATCAAACCAGCCTTCGACTCGTCGCAGTTTATCATCACAACGTCAAGTGTGGTAGTGTCATACAGCCAAACTGACCTTTTCCTCGTCAGTGCCGACTACCGCGTGGGTGATTTTTGATCACGCTGGGCGCCGACGCGCTGATTGGGCACGTACATGACATGACTTCCATAATTTATGACGTATGGAAATTATTGTAAGCAGAGAGCTATGATGTAACAATTTGAGACAGTATGTTGCTGACAAATAAAAACATAAGAAAAATACAGGCTAACACTTCCAACCCCGTTTCAGGGACTATGGAATCAACTTTCCCGCCAAATTGTCAATCGGAGATTGCTTCAACATGGTTACTGACAAAAGCAAGAAGACCAAATGTCCACTCCTCCTTTCACAGTTGCTCGACTTCGCTAGGCGTGGGAGCACAAAAGATTGACATGCTCGGACACTGGCGACATTGTTGTCTTTATGGAGGAGATACGCTACATCCTCCCCGGGGGGGGGGGGGGGTTCTCAGGGTGTTTGGGTACCCATGCTCGTTCCATGGGTCTGAAGTGACCCCTAAACGGACCAATTTTAGTGAAAATATACCCCTAACGGGACCAATTGCGGATAAAATTAATACCCCTAGCGGACTGCTTTCAATACGTGAATTAACAAATATATATCTTGATTTTTTAAGCACCAATAGATGAGGAAAAATAACACTTGTACTATGTAAGAAAATGTACACACTGCAGGGTATTTTACTGACATGTTAAAGTTAATGTCCCATTTTTTTTCAATAAGCCAGTCACAATCTTACCTGAATTTGATACCCCTGGCGGGACTAGAACTGATTATGGTGAATTTGATAACCCTAACGGTAGTCCCGCATTGAAGCTAGTCCCTCTTTTTGGAACGAAGCAGGGTCCGAATAAAATCAACAAGAACCCCCCCCCGAGCTACATCCTTTACAGTTGAGATGGAAGGATTCGTCGATTACGTGGTGAAATGAAAACCTTGCGATTGCTGTAGCGGACTCAAGGTGGTGAGTGGCGGCTCCGTGATGGTATGGGTGGTTACAACATTCTAGAGGAAAACGTCCAACTGGTGGGCCAGATTTGGAAAAATGAATGCGGTGGTGTGTACCTGGAACATGTCGGAAACCAATTGACTGCCCCTCTGCAAGGAAGGCTTTATGCAAAACAATTTTCGGTTGCCAAGGCGACAACGCCACTCCGCACAGGGCCCGCTGTAGTGAGAGTTTCTGAGGCAGAGGTGGAATGCCTTAGGCCGAGCACATCATTGACAGGGACAATCTTCCTCAAACTCTACAGGAATTAGCTAGGCTCTGACCGAGGAGGGGACGCTTCGGCACATTGACATTAGACAACAAACATTGTGGGACAGTATGCCGCGGTTGTGTCTTGACGCACTGATTCATGCCAGGGTGGCCACACTCGATATTATTGACTGACTTGACATGTTAAAGCAGTAATATTGAACATTTCGATGTATGAAATCCCCCAAATGTGCTTATCGGTTAAAAACTGACTGATGTGAAAAAAATGTAACAAAATCCTTAAATCCACTGTTCAAATACCCCTTTCCTTTCAGGCAAGGACACAGTTCGTAAGGGTAATTGTAGATTGTTGTTTTTACTCGACACCAGAACATCCCAATCCTGCCCCAACCTCAAGAATGTGCGCGTTTTCGGTTTTATCAGATAGCTACTTGTAGAGTAGTTCAAAAATATGACGGCGGCCAATATTTTATGATGGAGAGGGGTGGAAAAAGAATTCCTGAAAAGTGAAGGGAAAGGGCCATAGTTTTGCATTAAGAATAAATATAAGAAAAGTAGCAATAGCAAGATTAATAATACATCTTAACTCTCGATCAACCAATTAACGCATTTCTGTAATTTGATGGATCTCCAACATATGTCCAATAAATGTCTAACGAAACAAATTTGCAAATTACATGAACGATCTTAAACAAGAGAAAACTCTCTTTAAAAATACATGGCGGGAGAGGATGCCACTGTGTTTTGGGCATGCATAAAGGGGCAAGAACACGATATCGTTATCTTAAATAAAATGCCTTCACACCCCAAAAAATATCTGAAAGTTTCGTGCAGAACATATTTGAGGTATCCAATGTTAACATATTTTGAAACACCCTTCCTGGAAACTGTTTTGAAACACGTCCCAGACTCATCCAGAACACCTGAAACACAACCGATAAGTCCCGATGTGTTTCAGTAGAACTACCTTAGAAAATATTTTCTGGCGTTTTGCTTACGAAATAAAATTTGCAGAACACATTGACCGCGTTTTAAAAGTGCAGATTAATTTTGAGGTATGAAATGTACCATTGTTTGAACAAATTCTAGAATGTATTGAACACAATCAGAACGAATACGGAACACATGGACACAACGATAATCTTAAGACGCGTTCCCGGATGGTTCGGATCTTTCTTCTTCTATCGTGTCCAACTGGTTCCAAACATTGATCTAGCAAGAGAGGGTCAAACGTCTGGTGCTTCACTGAAGTCCGAAGGTCACTTGTTGTGCATTGTGCGGCCAAGAGATTTTACATTGTCTGTGGTGCGTTTCCACAACCACAGGTATGTCCTGATCTGCTTCCAGGTGCCCCACTTCTGCAAGAAACGTTAGATCGGCCATTCGTTCTCAATCTGTTGAAGGCCATCGCCATTCGCCCATGAGTCGTCAGCTCAAGGTGGAAGATGCTCACAAGGTTCAATAACAATAGATGGTACTTGGTTGATGGCAGTCTTTCTTTCCACCAAGGCGCTCTCTTCAGCTCCGTAGAGACTGTTTCAAGAGTTGGACTGTGCCTTTTTTTTTAACCCAAACTCTCTATAGGATTTAAGGCGGTTGGCAGCGGGTATCTGTCCAGACATAGGGTGAACTCCATGAGATAACTTGGCAGATACGCTCTTGCATGCTCGCTTCGCTACGACGGATGCTGGGGGAGCAATCCTGCAAGGATTTATTTTATAGTTTTCCGCTGGTGTTGACGGAGGCATCTGTGATAAGCGGGCCAGGAGACATTAACGCTGAATCAAGCTTCTTGGCATGGATTGATCTTCCCATACAGGGCAGAATAATCTGCACATGAGTGCACAGGGCAAGTGCCGTCGATCTTAAAGGTATGTGGGCGAGCACCGATCTTGTGCAGTTGAGTTTGTTCAAGATGTTAGGGTTGCTGTGAACATACTTTACTCTTCGTACTTCTGGACGTATGACGGTTTGGATGTAAAACCGTCTTACATTTTCCATGCGATCTGGAGTATCCTGGAGTGTTAGGACCTATCATGTGTTTTGCCTATTTTCAAAGACGCTCCGATATGTCCTATTTGGTGATAATTTGCAACACTTGAGGCTGGTATCTGAAAGGGAGTCTAACTTAGACCTGGGTTTAAATCCGGGTTAGTCCCTACATGAGTGGACCTTTCTCTTTTCAAAATACTGTGAAAAAGTTAAATGTAACGGGTGAGAAAATCCTTCATGGATGGGCTGTTACGGCCCATCCCTGAGGATTTCTCACTAGTTACAACAGCACATTGTTTGGAGTTATGTTGGGAAGAAAAACGGTCCAATCATGTGAACGGTAGAGGTCAACAACCGAGGAAATCTACGAAAGGAACTTCGCGCTTGCCCCAAAGATCGTGGAAAAGATATTGAAAACCTTATTAAAAAAAAAAAAAAGTGTCGGTCAGCGGGGAACAGCCTTTGCAAGAGGCAAGATTGTACTGAGGGATGATACAAAGTAGGTAAATATGAATACGTTGGCGGAAAATGCAGTGGTGTGCGTTGAGGGCGTCCTGATAATGACGTGTTTTAGTGATGACGTCATCTTTGGCAGTATATACTGAGCCCGTCCACTTCAGGAGTTATGTTGAGTATCTGTTTCCTCCTCGTAATCGGTAAGATAACGACGAGCCTTTTTTATGACATTTTTGTTGTGGCGTAATCATATACAACCCTGGGGCGATAATATGGAAGAAATAAAAAAAAATGGTTTACGCTCAAATGAATTGCAACACGAAAAAATTGTGTTGTTGTTTAATAACATATAATAAATCAAAAGTCAGAAGTGTCGTAGTCGGGAACATGCATGTTTGCAAGGCGGCAAGATTGTACAGGAGGGTATATACAGAGTAGGTATATTATATATAAATCTGTGCCGGAATGCAGTGGTGTGCGATGAGGGCGTCCTTTATGACGCGTTAAGTGATGACGTCATCTTTGGCAGTATATAAGGCGACGCTGCGAGCACGCGCCGCTCCCTGTTTCCTAGCTTAGCGTTGGGACAGGTTCATTGACGCTAAGCTCTCAAGCCCATACTTCTGCCACGCTAACTTCATCTTCGCAAGCCGAGATGCCGGATTTGACCCATGCAGCCCTAATAAAGATGATGAGAACTCTATACCTGGTCTCTAAGTGTGAGTTATTGCCAGCCATGCCTCCATTAGTTAAGCCGATCCTGCAGAACTGTTAAGTTTAACCAAGGGCTCAAAAGGTACGGGGCACCTGACCGCCCACCGCCATCACCGTTGTAAGCCTTGCTGCTCGCTAACCATTTTTTAAGATCACGCAAGTGAAGAGAGATTCGCCACATTTGGTGGCAGCGGTGGGATTATAACTTGAAAAATAGTGATAATTATGACGAGACCCTACTACTATCCTGCCTGTGACTGCAAAACAAAAAAACAAAAAAAAAATCTCCGCTAACGTGGGTGTGGTCGGGGGGGCTGGTGTGGTAGCACTTGTTAGTAGGGAACACATTGTAACCTGTCATTGTCTGAGTCGGATACGACAAATGGATGGATGAATTTCATGCCAGATGCCAGAAGAAGAGAACGAAAAGCCCGACAACGCATACGGCCCGCAACATTGATGGCTAATGAGGCGACCAGATAGGAGTTAGTCCTTAGTAAGGAGAATAACTACTAGACACCAAGCTCGCATACCGAATAGAGTGAAAGCCGTCGTGAGACCCCAGCTGGTAGCAGGAGAGCCACAGCATCTGATCCGGATGTATTCATTCGTGACACAAGTCATCCGCCTCTTGGGACTGGTTCATCGATTCGGAAGATCCTACATTAAGAAGGCAGCAGAAATTGATCCGATGACAGGCAGACCTCGGATGAAGCAGAAAGCCCGAATTCAAGGATGAAATCCAAGGTTCACAGAATTTTATGTGGAATACATGTGGCCTTCAAGCATTAGGCAAAGAAATCTGCTGGCTGGACAACCAATATGGTACAGATCGGGGTACCAACACCGACTTTCGATTCGACGCTATGGAGACCGCCGCCGTAGTGAGGACGAGTCCCTCAATTAACTAGGAGGGGAAATGAGAAGTGGCGTCGACAGAGTGTTCTGTGGAACGGATTGTGTCCGGAAATGAACAACATTTAACCAGCACAAGGAGTAGGGAAACCGAGTCCCCAAGAAACCTTTCAATCTCCCTCGCCGGATGGAGACAATAAAGTAGATATGGCAGCCTCCAAAGTTCTACTGATAGAAAAGGGAACTAACTAGCGCCTGTAGCCTGTGATAACGGAGCCTGTAGGATTCCGATGTAGACGAACCCAGCTCGATTAGGAGGGCCATGTGCCAATAACGTGAAAAAACGGATCCAGGGAAGTACAGCCCAGAGCCAGCCACAACAACCAACAGAAGCATCAATCCGGACCCTTTCCAGGTGACGTGATTGCAAGAATATCTTGGACAGTTTTGAGTCCATGTGCAACTTGGAACGTTGGACAGAGAAACAAAAAGCTCAGAGTTATTTATGTGTCTTCGGCAGAGCTAGGGTGTGATCCGACAAAAGACGAGTGGATTGAAAATTACATACGAAGGCACTAGTTGAGTACGGCCCTAGAAGCCAATGTTTTCGGACAGTCAGAATCTATACTACTTATCCCAATTACGGCCGGCGGCAGGCAGGCAGCAACCAGAGGTATACGGATTTTTGGGCACAATGTCAGAAAAACTGACTGAAACGCTACGTCTGCATGGCTGAAGAGGCTCGCAAACAATACTCGAGATCATCTTCATGGGAACGTACGTGAGCGGTTGAGGTTTCGTTCCACAGCCCTCAATCCACCTTTCTCGTCCTGCCACCATGGAGATGCGATCCGGACTGAATTAGTAGACTGAGCTTCCTGACATCTGAAAGGCAACGGAATCCTGCAAAATACGGCTGGTTGCCTTCAGAGGCTTCCGAAGAGATATGACCAGCTGACAGCAGACATGATTAACAAACACTATTAAAACACATGATGAGTCAAGTACAGAAAAAATCGACTGAACAAAGGCCAAGTATGGGTGGCGAAAGAGGAAACCAAGGAAGAGATTGGCGTAAGGAGTGAATAGGAAGGTGTGCTGCGGATGTGGGGAAGATAATACTTTTGTTGCTAACTGCCCACAGAGAGGAAGTGCCGAGCAGAATCCGACAGAATCAAGATTGCGAGTCGTCGAGAAACGGATGCCGACCACCACAACCAAGGGGGGCAGGAACGGGTCGGAGAAAAGAACACTGGCTCCCGGATAGAGAGTGCCAAATCGACCAAAGCACCTCACGCTTGGTATATCTGCGAGGGGTGGACTTTATGTTCAAGCCGAGTAAATAAGAAACTGTGGTATTGTTTGCTAGATATTGGTGCGGATGACGTCTATCCTGTCAGCGGATTGTATACAATAAACTTCCGGCATCAGAGAAACCTACCTTAAACAGGAATGATACAATCAACAGGCTGACGGATCCCTTTTGCATGATATTGTGGAATTGCGATGTAGGGATGAAAATGGGATCTCACCGGTTGAAATGCCAGTAACTGGTTGCCAAAATAAAGGAAGACGTCTTCTTCGGAATGACTTTTTCGAGGTGACGGGTTTGTAATGTTGATGTACAGAACCGAGAGTTAACAATTGGATGAAGTCATACCTTGCCTAGATTCAGTTTGGGGAGAAAATTTTGTTGCAGAGTGTCCGCATCTAGAATCGGTAACTATTCCGCCAGGTCACGAAGCAGTTGTCTTCGGCAAACTGAAAAAAAAATCCTGGAAGTGCAGATGGATTGGGAATTGTTTAACCCCCGTCAAGCAAGCAAATGTTGAATCCGGATCATTGGTATCCAGGACTTCGTTGATAGAGATCAGTTACATTCGAATAAGGTACCAATGAGGGTCTTCAATCCAACGTTGAATACAAGAACGGTCAACAAAGGATCATGTATTGCAAAGATTACTCCAGCTGTGTCATGGTAAGAAATTAAAAGTACACAATTCCGATGAAAGACCCGACGAGATTTACAAAATGAAAATGTTCCCGGTTCTGAATGAACTATATAATGCTAGATGAATGAACTACCCCTCCGGAGGTATCATTGGAAAGTTGCCACGTTGCCGCCCCCAATTTATTAATTGAATACGCAGATGTTTTTTTCATCCGGAGATATATTTGGAAAGACATCAGAATAAAGCATATAATTAAGAATGTAACGGCAGCAGCAACGAGGCAACGCCCTCGGAGGATGGCCCCCTGTACTTCAAGCCGAGGCCGACAGACAAATCGAGATAGGTTGAAAGGGGTGATAGAGCCATCTACGAGTCCATGGTCATCACCTTTAGTTCTCGTTACCAAAAAAGATGGCACCAAACGATTCTGTGTCGATTAATCGGAAGCTTAACTCTGTGACTGTTAAAGATTCATATCCGATCCCCCGGTCGCCGAGACTTGGATTCACTCTCTGGAGCGAAAATGGTTCTCCACGCTTAATCTTTGCTCTGGATACTGGCAGGTGAAGTTGGATTAGGACGCAAACATAAAATCTGCCCTCGTGTGAGAGGGGCTTATTCATTGGACGTGTTATAGCCGTTCGGATTGTGCAATGCACCGTCTACATTCGAGAGCTCATGGAGAGGATCAATGAAAGGATTACAGTGGAAGTACTGGCTAATCTTACTTAGATGACATACATTTGTTTGGGAAAACTATAGAGGAAGAGATCCAAAGACTCCGACGAGTGTTTCACCACAACGCCCTACGGAAAGCCAACTTAAAGTTTAAAACCGAATAATGCGTTCTGTTTTCACAAAGAAAGGTGTTTATATTTTGGGCCACGTCGTTAGTGAATCCGGGATTAGTACTGATCCGGAGAAGGTCCAGGTGATCAAGAATGGCCACCACCCCGTGTTTGAAATGAAGTCCAAAGTTTCCTAGGATTGACTTCGTATTACAGAACTGTACGTCAAAGGATATAGTGATATAGCTCGCCCTCTGCAAAATTGTCCAGAAAAGAATCGAGTTTTTATTTGGGACAGAGTCAGTGTGAGAGGCTTCAATCAGCTGAACGAGTGTTTGACCACGCCCCGGTGCTTACACTTCCCTGATCCGGAGGATGATGTTCTGTTTGGACCCGGACGCCAGTGGCCTCTGGAATCTGACATGCTTTCCCAGCACCAAGATGGACGAGAAACGGTAATAGCATATGCCAGTAAGACATTAAAAAAGAGGAAGGAACTATTGGTCAACCAGGCGTAATTGTTGGCTGTTGTTACTTTTGTTGTGAAACATTCAGACCATATTTGTTGGGAGGAATTCATAGTGAGAACCGATCACGGATCGCTTCGTTGGTTACTTAATTTCCAAAATCCGGAAGGTCAAGTAGCAAGATGGATTCAGAGGTGCTAGGTGAATACGATTACCAAGTAGTACATCGTCCTGGCAAGGGGCATGGAAATGCAGATGGCCTTCAAGGAAGCCATGCCGTCATTAATCTCATAGATGAACACAGTCAGTCGGATACAAGATACCGGACGAAAGCTGAAGCACAAGAATTTATTATTCTGTTTCATTGAGAGGCGGACGATAACTTAGTAGAAATCCGAAATTTTGATGACATCCGAAGAATGTTGGACGTGGCAGGTCAAGTGATTGTTTCCGGAAGTGTTGCGTTAAGCCAGAAACGAAGGACCGACAGCAGAGTCCCGACGTGACAATCAATCTGAACGGCTTGTATCCAAGCATCAACGAGTGCTCGGATGCATCATCCGAGCAGTCCGGCGGATCATTTACTCCGGCAGAAAGTTTACCAAATGTCGGATCCAAGGGCGATCGCACAAGACAAGACCGCCAGAGGAAGGATGAGAAACTTTCAAGGCAGGGATCAGGTCGCTTCATCTATTCGTAATACGAGTAGCTCAGGTTCAAACAATCTCGAAGAGAGGCCGACGGATCCGGTAGACCAACAATTTGCGAGAGCTAGACTTTCTTAGATCTTTTGCCGGACGATACGTTTCCGACGGGATGAAAGGGACAACTCGTACCGACGCGCCATCTGGAAGATAATGAACAAACATTATCCAAGCCTGCCACTCCACTCCTTCCGACGTCGAGAATTCAGACTTGCAACAACAAAAACTGACTAAAAATAACAGGTTCTTGCTGTATCTATGAATTCCATGAGGACGGTACAAGAAATGAAAACCGCTCAGGAGAGAGATCCCGATTTGAGTCTTTTGGTTAAAGCCAAGCTACGGACAGCGCCAAGACCAGGATGGAATGAATTTTCGCCATTATCAAAAGCAGCGAAGTGTTATTGGGCGCAATGGGAACGATTAGAGCTAAGGAAGGGATGCTACACGTAAGTTTGAGTCCGGAGACGGAAAGATCATTAAGTGGCAGCTAGTTATAGCCAGAGCATATAAAGAGAAAGTTCTGAAAGAACCCAACTTGTGGAAATGCGGGTCCATCTTTTTTTTTTTTTTTTTTTTTGGACATAGCAAAACCACGAGATAAAGTTAGAGAACGTTTTTTTACTGGTCGCTTTCAACACAGATATAAGATCTTGGATCCGGAGATGCGACGTTTGGCCAGACGGACATCCCCTATTACTAGAGTAAGCTAGTATACAACCAGAGATAGCTGTCACAAGTGGCGATGGATATTCTAGGTTCCCTTCCCGACTCAGGGCATGAAATCGTTAATGTGCTAGTAGTGGGAGACTACTTTACTAAGTGGATCGAGGCTTATCCGATCCCCAATGAGCAGCCGGGACCTGCGCCAGAAGTTCTGAGGAGTGGATTACTCGTCAAGGATGCCCTGAGACGTTGCACTCGGATCAAGGCAGAAATTCGAGAGCAACTTGATTTCCGAAATTTGTAAGCTGATGGGTATGGACAAGACAGAACAACTCCGTTGAATCCCAAATCCGATGGACTTATCGAGAGGTTCAACATGACTATGCTTAACATTGTGTCTGCATTAATTGAACCAGACAAATTATCAGAAGGATTGGGAATAAAAGTGCCTACCCTATGCAAGGATTGGCATATAGAAGTTCATACAGGAGTCTACTGAGAGAACAACCATATTGATGCCATTCGGTTGAGGAGAAATGCTTCCAATTGATCTCTGTGGAGTCCCCTCAAATCCGGAACAGGACGATAAGCTGTAACAGATTATTGCAAGGGAGTTAGGCAGCGATTAAGAAATGCCTCATCAGAGCAAATGGCTTCATTGGTAGAAGTAATACGCGCTGTATATGTTTTTATAGTATGAGGATCTGGGTATTGTTATAACTTATGAGCACTGATCTAAGTGGATGTCAGATTAGCTTTGATGTACAGATAGTTTATACCATGTTAATATTTCCTGAAGATAGAAAGAGAAATGGATGGGCGAGATTTCCTATCCGGATCAGAGGGTTGTTTCGGATCGCTGGTGTATCCGACCCACATGCAGTTGCGGCTGCTCCTGATGCGACAACGCCGGTGAAGGTATCAGACCTTGGATCGTGTGTGATGATAAAAGTCACCGCGTCCATTCCACCCCCAGCCCGGTAATATGTTTTTTGTAACGATCCGGGGGACGGATCTGTTTGGGGAGAGGGAATTGTGGCTGAAATGCATTGGTGTGCGTTTGATGGCCTCCTTTATGACGTTTTTTAGTGAGACGTCCATCTGTGGCGAGTATATAAGGCGATCTGGCGAGGCACTCGCCCGCTGCTCCTGTCCTAGCTAGCGTTGGTACGGTTCGTTGAAGGCTAACTCCTCAAGCCCACTCTTCTGCAACGCTAACTTCATCTTCGTAAGGGCGAGACGCCGGATTTGACCCATGCAAGCCCTATAAAGGTTGTGAGAACTCTATCCTGGGTTGCTCCGCGACAGTCAGTCGTAATCTACGTGCATACTAGTCATGCCTGAGTGGATCAACTTAACCCAAAGCACTGTGTAAATGGTATGAAAAGGCCTATTATGTAGTGACATACGCATGAGTTATTACACCCGTAGGGTAGCATGAGTTCGCCCGAACGGACCCCTGGTCTCCTAAGTGTGAATTTTATTGCAAGCCATTGCCATCCAGTAGTTCAGGCCGAATCCTGCAAAGAACGGTTAGTAATCCAAGGGATCAAAAGGTACGGGCAACCGACCGCCCCACCGCCATCACCGTCGTAAGCCTTGCCTGCTCGCTACCATTTAAGATCACGCAAGTGAAGAGAGGTTCCGCCACAATATAGCATTATTAACACATTTTTAAGATCGCCCCCAATTTCAAAAATTGATAGTTTTGCAGAGTTATGGTGGTAATTGTATACGAAACCATACCTGCCAAAAGAGAATGCTAAGCGTATTTATCATAAAATAAGCGATTTGTAATTAAAATTGGGAATCCAGATTGGACTTAACGGCGGAGATGGAAATGTGCGTTTATGTCCGTCCAATGTGAAATAGTGCCACCTCAAGAAAATAACCTCTAAACCTGACTGGCCGGACACCAAATAACAACAAAACTAATGGATGAGCGTAGATATGTACATGGACGCTTTTTCCCGGCTATTTCAATTGGAAGGCCGGTTTCCAGCAGCCGTTTGAATTATTATCGCGATTCCGATATTAATTCATTCTAATTATAAAATCCTTCTTTGTGACACATAGACATCGTAGCTTAGCCATCACATGTATAGTTTATAGCCCGTTACCGATGCAACCGTGTAGAATCCGATTTTTTTTGAAAAAAATTGAGGGCGCTCTTAAAAAATGTGCAATATTGCTTTAAAATCTGTACCAACACTTAGACCATATCCTAAGGATTAAAAAATGTCTAGTTACCTATCTAGGGTTATAGTTTAGAGGATAGGGTTCAAGGTCATGGGTAAAATTTTCCGATTCATTATTGTATAGTACTAACAGAACCCAGAGGTGTTTGAATCAATCAATGATGCATAGCAAATTGCCTATACCATACTGTACTAACACATGTCAGTACTTTAACGGATTTTTAAAAGTGTTCCAAAGATTAAGAACACAAATGACATTTTCATAATCATTGCAAAAAAAGCCCCTAAAGAGTACTAACGCTTTGTGGGCTTTTAAATGAGTGTTAAAGTCAGGTTTTTATGTGTTTACAGGAATTCAGAATTTTATGTGAGAGGGAAAGAGACAAGAGAAGAAGAGAGACGGTCCAAGGAATGGAATCGACTTCACCCACTTCCAGCAGGAAGGCTGGAAGGACTTTAAACGCCTCACCGGCCAGAATTTCCAAAGCATCGAAATGTCCAGTGACGCCAACTCCAATTGCTGAGCAAATCCTCGCAAATGGTAGTTCAAGAAAACATTAATAAGGATTCACACTCGCTCTGTCAAAAAAGAGATCTCCAAACTTTGTCGAGCCCCGGCGTGGACGGCTCACTTTAAACACCATTCTCATTAGAGGAGCTTACCAACCAGTCTATACCCATGATCTGGAGGAGAGCTACTGTCATAGCACTCCCCAAACCAAAACAAGCCTTGTCGACAACCCTAAGAACTACCGCCCCAATATCACTACTGTGTTCCTTTAAACTCCTTGAGAGGATGATCCTGCCCTGGCTGGACCGTCGTCGAACCCCATCTGCCTGACGAACAAGCAGGAGTGCGTGGCCGGGAAGCAACGTCCACCAGATTGTAAAACTCACAAAATGATATTGGGAAAGCTTTGAAAAGCGCCGTAAGGTCAGGGCAGGCGTCATCTTGGTGGACCTAAGCAGCATTATGACACAAGGTGGCACCCAGGGCATGCGAACGCAAGTTCTACGGACCATACCGGCTGTCACCTTGTACAATTCATCATATGTAACATGCTTGCAAACCGTGGCTGTATTCTCAAGACCAGTGATGGGCAGAGTGTCGTCTGCGTCGTCTGCTCGAGGAACGGAGTACCACAAAAATCTGTACTGGCTCCCATACTGTTCAATTTGTATATCAGCGATAGACCTCAAACAACACTAGACAATATGGCTACGCCGACGATTTTGCCCTCCTCCACTCGGACAGCCAATTGGACAGAAGTAGGAAACGCACCACCTACAACAGACATGGCCCTACTTGCAGCATATCTAAAGACCTTGAGAAAATTGAAAGGGAGCGAAGCAAAGACCACCGCTGTGCCTTCCACCTCAACACCAAAGAGGCTCATCGCCCAGCTTTCAAATCAACCCCCATGGAGTGCCCAACAATCCTACATAACAGAATTGGGATGTGAAGGTTGAAGGCAGCTTAATTACCGGCAGCACCAAGGTATCTTCGATGAATAACCTCTGTGCAGACTTGGCTGGATCTCATGGGGTGCCAGCCCAACGACCCCTACGAAACCATGGCCTTGGCTCTGGTCTACAGAACTAAGATGCCGCCCCAGCAGGTGGCAACAAGCTCTCACAAAACGAAGCTGGAACACCCCGCGGTACTCAACGAGACCTGTTGAGGAACCATAACTGCCCCTCCAACATGCAGTGCTGGGGCCCATGTGGGTTTTGTTGTGGGTTTTGAAAGCTGGGCTATAGGTGGAGCAGGGGTTTATGGGGCTATCAAATGGGGCCATTGTGGGTTGTAAATGGGTAACCCATGATGGGTTATGGCCTCATGGGGCCAATGTAGGTTTGTATGGGGCCCATGGTGGACATGGCGTATTCATTGTGGGCTTTTCCTGATGGGCCCCATGTATGTGTCAAATACTCATTTTGTGAGATGGGTTTTGTTTATTGGGCCTATGGTGTTGAGTCCCAAGTGGGAGTAATCTGGGCTTACCCATCATTGGTTTACCCAAGGTAATGGTCAGTGGGGCCGACTTGGTCGGTTTTCACGTGGGTTACATGGGCTTACGTGGCCATGGGAATTACATGGGCTTTATAAATGGGGCTAGTGTAGTGTCAATGGTAAACTGATAGGCTTCTTTACTTGGGCTTTAGTGGTTTCCCAAATGGCGCCATTGTAGGTTTTCAATGAGTCAATTATGGGTTTCTTTAATTGGCTTTAAGTGGGTTTCCTAAATGGGGCCATTGTAGTTGTTCAATTGGACGGCGGAGTATTATTTTACTCATAGCAAGGATGAGCTTTCCAGGGCTCCCATTTGAGCCCATTGTGGGGTAATAAAAGTTTTATTTTCTCGTACTTTTGTATAAATAATTATTAACTTATTTAATAGGTCAACTTAAACTCATCCGTCGATATGAAGGCCATAAACGATACCAAGTTGATCATTAACTTCAAGCAATCCTTTTAAAAATGAATTTGATTTCTACAAGTACAAGTACAAGTGGTCGACTGATTTTTGTTTAAAAAAGAGCATTAGATTAAGCATATTGAGGGTCCCCGGTTCGAATCCTACCAAGGTAAGTAATACAATTTGTAACCATGTTAGTAGAGATTGCAGTGATGCCCTCTAATGAATAGTGTTGGAATTAAAACATATCCAACTGTACTCGAACTCTTTTCTTAATTAACAGCCCTTATAATTAGCCTTTAACATGCATGTGATTTTGTGATTGGCCCCATAAGTACCCATCTTACCGGCCAAGTGATAACCAAACTTGGGACCATCATGGTTCCCGACGACCAAAAAAAAAGAGGGGCCCCCCCAATGGGCTGCCAATTTGGGGCCCAGAAAACTTGGGACCATGAGGGACCCATATTGGACCCTTGCCTCAATGTTGGAGGGGGGTGGCTGCCGCCGCCCCCACTCCATCTGAATTTCTACCAGTGCTTTCAGGCATGCACCTGCAGCACTTCGTAGGGAGCACACTAGCACAAACCTAGTGAATAAGGCCCTGCTGGACAAACAAGCACCCTGCTGCATATAACAATGTCAAAGCATCCACACCAATGGTAGTAGACAGAGACTGCGCTCTCGCCGACCGTTCTGCCGACACGCTGCAAACTATCCAGTTCCCATTCAACATTCTTACAGGACACATGGAAGACTGCCTGGCTAGACATTCCAAAAGACCCAGATCAACTTTTATTACACCTAAGACAGAACTACCACCGGTCAGAATCTCCCAGCAAGGAAATGGCGTCACCTTAAACAGGATTCGCAAAAGGGTTCGGTTTCGTTCAATAGCCATATGCGCACGATGGGGTGCTGCGGCCCAGCGCCAGCCTGGCCAATGTGTTCTCCGTCCAAAGATGTCGGATCACTTATTCAATGGTGCCTACTTTTTCGTTCCGCCGGGGTTGGATAAAGATATTCAAACCCCAACCATTTCAACAGTGAGTTGGCTCAACGTGTACATACCACATTTAGCTGCTTGCCCTATTACGCCAGAAAGAAGAAAGCAGAAGAGAAATCCCACATGTTGTTTACAAACTAGATCGAATTGCACAAAGAGGAGGAAAAAATGGGAATTCCCCAACAAGCTGTCAATTTGAAGACACCATAGTAAACTTGTTTATCTGCTTTTGAGATCATACCAGATTGCCAAAATTAGGGTAATTCCCCCATGAAGTATAAATGTGAGGTGATGGGGGGATGCAATGCAGATGAATGTAATTTATGCCGGAAATCCAATTGGTCAGCTATTGCAAGGTTATGTTTATGTAATGATGCTGTGGTATTATCTATTTTGAGAATTGGGAACTTGGTGAAATCTTTAAGGAGAGAAGAGATTTGAGAAAAGACTCCAGGGTCAGCGTTGTAACCAGGAGCCTATACAGTATGTTAAGCTAGTTTTAATCTACAATAATGGTTAGAATTTGTGCTTAGTGAATAGTGACAGGATTTATAATAATTTTGGAAACCAGCAGGAGCTGGAAAGCTGAACTGTATGCTGTCGTCTTTGAGGTCAAAAGAGATTTGTTTTTGGAATCTAAAAGGGATTGCCAGGTTGGGGCCTATATGGAGGACATTAGCGGACAGACCGATGGTGGTCGAATACCTGATTGTATGGCACAGAATATGAGTGTACGTCGAGCGAAAAACCAACGTCGTCTTGAACTGCTGAGACAAAAGTACTCAGGACGAGAAGATTTGCATGGAATCTACCATGGATATTTTTATTGTGAACTTTGTACGCTGTCATTTAGGAGTCTTCGCTGTGCGGAAATATCAGCGTTGAATTGTAACGCTTCTTTTAATTGTGGACATAAGCTGTCACTTCTGGAAGAGAACTATTTGTATGGTTACTGTTGAGTTTTTGTTAAACTTGGTGAATTGTAAATGTAATTTGTTTGGGACATACCAAATCTTGAACCAATCTGATTAATCAATAAATCTGGGTGTATAAAGTAGATCAGACACTTGTGCACAAGTCATTGGTTTGTGTTTTTTAATTTAAAAGGTATTTCTGAACTTGACGTCGACGAGACGTCAGTAAAAGGTTCCAGCGTGCTACGGGTGGGGCCGGGAGATTCTGAGAGGGTGCCCGGTGATGAGTACGTCGGCCTGAGTTTAATGGTGACCAGGGGGTTAGGGATAGTTCATTAGTTCCGTGTTCGTTTGAGTTAGGTTAGATCAGTATTTTGTTTAGGAGTTAGTTTTGTTCTAGGTAGGTTTATAGGGTTTTTGTCTTGGAGTCCCCTTGATGCTAGAGAGAGGGTAGGGCTATTGTTTTGTGTTTGTTGAGGTTTGTTTTTTTATGTAGTACGCTTTAGATAGTTAGGTTTTTTTTAGAATTATTATTACTACTACAACTAAATTGAAAATTCAATATCTTTGAACATTACTGTGTGTTCCTTTTCTGTATTTTTCAGCGTAGAAGATTACCTTAGAGGAATGCTACAAACTTATCTCCACATCAGCTTTTTCCATGCAAATTTCAAATATGTTTTTTTGACTTTTATAAATTACTTAGCGTACTAAAGGTCTAAAGGTCATCGTCGGATAATGAAGAGGGGAAGCAAATCACATTTGTTGAGGAGATTCTTTCAATCAGTAAGCAAAAAGGTTTTTCCTCTCGGAGTGAATGAATCTTGGTAAATCTGTATAACAAAATCTCTTTCTGGAATTGCAGTTATTTCATCTAATCAGCAGCAATTATTAAAAATCATTCTTTTAAAAAACCCATTAAAAATACATCAAAATTAATAAAAGAATGACAATTATGACTCCCAGGACACCTGGAAAGTCGCATAGCAGGCCATCAACAGACAGAGGGTCAATATCGGGCAAGAAGAAAGGACCTCAATGAAAGCCAAATGTCTCTGTCCATCATTAAGTTGAGGATATTCAAAATGGATCCTGCTGGGATGTCTCGAGCAATCACGTAAATGCTAAGGTTAAAGGGCCGACGACCCTGTTTGGCATGGTAACTCCAACCGTGTGATGTTGAGACTACATTGTCAAATTTCCACCCGGGGCCCATTTGATGACGTTAACAGCTAGAACCATCAAATCGAGCTCGACAGAAGATGAGATTGGATGGAATCTCCACATATCTGTGCTTTGGTTCTTGTGCTACACGTCAGGATTGTTTTTGTACTCGCTGCATAAGAAGCCTGGTGTAGGTGCCATTCAATTATCCTGTAGCTCTTTCTTCGTGGTCCAAGTTCAGATCCCTATATAAGGATTCTACACAGGCCTCTGATAGAACTTTAGCGTGGTGAATGGAAGTACAGATGGTCATAAATGGTTGTAGTGTTTTAGTAGTTTATTGAAGGCATTCACAAGCTTGTTATTATGCGTGTGACAGAATTTCTATCTTGTGCCGTTGTTCATATAACTTATACAGCTTCCGTGTGACTGAGTTGTCCTACCACCCATTTGTCTATGGTGTTCTCCATTGAGTGCTTATATGATCATTTGTTTCCGCACTGTACCCAAAAAAATGGGCCTGTTCTACAGCGCCAACGGTTTATTCCGTACATGTTGCATGGTAGCTAGGACACTTTCTATTTACCACCCGGCAACATAGGCCCCAGATACTTGAACGTCGTGCCTCTTTTGCACTCGGGTACCTAACAATTTTGGAGTTCATTGGGGCCGTTCCCTGTGTCTGGATTCCGTTGGGGTGCAATAGATAAAGTATCGATCGCCCAGCTCTTTTAATCCGCCATATTTAGGGACTATGGCATGCAATTAAAAAAGGTTTCGCACTCTAGGATATGGGGAATAACATTGTTGAAAAACACAACTTTGGACACTTCAATGCGGCATGTGTGGTTAAGAACCGGGTTACAATTGAATCAAATCATCTTGTGATTATGAAATCTTTTTTTCATGTTGCAATACTTTGGTACAGTGTTGTGTACAAGAAATATAGTTTTGGAAAATGGAAGAATATAATTAGACATATTTTCTTACATAGTTCATATGCAAAAATGTGATAATTTGTAAAGTTTTTATTACATATTTTTATTTATATTACAGCCCTCACCAAATTCGATGTGCACTTTAGGATTATCTAGGTTAGCCGCTCTGCAAGGGACTTCTCTAGGTGAGACGTTCCATATTGAGTTGCTCTTTCAGGAAATATACATTTGCCTGGGCCCATGATAGCCTACACAGAAAATGATACTTAGCCTCTATTTGACAAAGCAATACTTTATTGGCCCAGTTAATACTATTCACCTATTAATGTTCTACAAGAAAGAAAAGGGATTTTCATTCTTGTTCAGGTGAACTATATAACATCAGCATACTTCACGTTTGTGTTATAAACACTGGCAACATAGAGTATAGCGGCCATGTTGGAGCATCCGTATTATCATGATTAGATAAAAGCGGCCCCAGATCAGCACACTCGTTGAATAAATCGTGGATTGGACCACCACCACAAGCCATTAACCAATGACCTGGTGGATACGCTTAAGAAGAAGAAGAAACATAGAGTTCAGGTAACACATTATCCCTATATCAGAATAGGAAAATCCCGACATATTCGACAACGTAAACAGCATAAAGAAAAACCTAACCCTTTTACAGTCATGACAGTCGCTAGGAACACTGCTGAATGGCAAGACTAAAATTTTTTTTTAAGCGGCCACTGGTACATTTTCACAAATATGAACTTGCTTCAAATTTGATCTCAAACAAAGTTAAATGAAGTATAGTCTAGGCCAACTGGGAGAATAGAGAGAGGATACATTTTACCATAAAAATCACCCCCTACTCAAAACCCGATAGGGAACGTTAATAAGAGGTTATTTTAAAGACATCAGGTAATGTGTAGGCAAACTTTAAAGTTTTCCATAACTTTAATCAACAAAGTGTATATTCATGCATATCATAGAATCGTGGTGGTGGGATGGATTTGTGTCTATTCCCAGAGTGAGGATTTGAGCGACCTCTACCTTCCATAGCTCTTTTTCCTTTTTCTAGTTCTTGTTTCTATTTTTTCTTCTCAGCATTCCAGTTGCCTAGGTTTAGTGGTTAAATCTCAGGTAGGGAGGGGTCAAAGGACACTGTGCACTGGATTGTTCAGAGTACCCTGATCACACAATCCAGGGACCTGTGTGGAACTTACTCACAAAATGGTGGCTGGAAGGTTTTGTATGACCATCCATACTCAGGTTTTGGTTGGGCAACCTGGACCAAATGCTTGTTGTACACTTTCCTTTTATTCCTATAGGTAGGCTCGTGTGATGTAGGCACATAAAAACCTATATGCTGCTGACATACCAGCATTAAGGGAGGAAGAACCCACCAGGTTCAACGGCCAGTGTGGTCCAGCTTTATAGTATCTGCTGCCTTGTTAGAACACCTGATTGAAGAAAGGTTTGGGAGACAACCCTGAGGATAAACTCCGGGTAGTTGGGTCCCGTAGGCGACTGACTGCTCTAACTCAGCACCAGGTCGGCAACCCTGCGACGCTGCTGCCACGTTTCCTTTGGATATGTCTTCAGCGTGGAGAGGAGGATTCATGTGCATGGGCAAACATTACGGATCTCCATAGCAAGTGCCCTGGCTTGCGCCCGGAGAGGACACTCCAGGCTGCGATTTTTTAGTGTGGGCGCTTTATCCATAATCGCTTGCGACTGATAGGAGGTATTTCTGAATTGACGTCTACGAGAGTCATGAACAGTAGGCTTATATTATACTAACCTAAATGAAAATTTCATAATCTTTGAACATTACTGTTTTGTTCCTTTCTGTATTTTTCAGTCGGATAATATACCTTATAGGAATTCTACAACTTTCACACTTCAGATTTTCCTGCCAATTTCAAATATTTTGACTTTTATAAATACTTAGAGTACTAAAGGTCTAAAGGTATAGTCGGATAATGAAAGAGGACGCCATCAACATTTGTTTGAGAGATATTTTCAATCAGTAAGCAAAAAGGTTTTCATCTCGGAGTGAATGAATCTTGGGAAATCTATAAACAATCTCTTTCTTGCATGTCCGTATTTACATCCTCATCAGCAATATTAAAAATAATTCTTAAAAAAACATAAAAATAAATCAAAATTAAATAAACGGAAGACAAATACTCAGGACACGCTGAAAGTCTGCATTAGCAGGCCATCAAGCAGACAGGAGGGTCAATAATAGGCAAGAAAGGACTAAGGAACGCCAAATGTCTCTGTCCATATTAAGTTGAGGATATCAAATGGATCTGCTGCGATGTCTCGACAAATCACCGTCAATGTAGTTTAAAGGGACGAGACCCTGTTGGATGGTAACCCCAACATGTGATGTTCTGATACTACTTGATCAATCGCCATGATGACAGTAACAGCTAGTAACATCACATCGAGCTCGGACAGAGATGAGATTGGGGGATTCTGCCACATATCTGTGCTTGGGTCTTGTGCTCACGTCAGGTATGTTTGGTCTCGCAATGGCATAAGAAGGCCTGGTTGTAGGTGCAATTCAATCTACCTGTAGCTCTTTCTTCGTGGTCCAAGTCTCAGATCCATATAACGGATCTACACAGGCTCTGAAGAACTTTAGCTGGTTTGAATTGGAAGTACCAGATTGCCATAAATGGGGTCAGTTATTGAAGGCTTCAAGCTGGTATTGCGTGACAGGAAATTTAATCTTGCTGCCGGTGTCATAGAATACAGTGTCCGTGTGACTGCGTGGTCCTACCACCCATTTGTTTATTGTGTTCTCCATGAGTGCTAATGACATCATTTGTTCGGCACTGTACACAAAATAGCCTTGTATACAAGGTCACGGTTATTCCGTACATGTTGCTATGGTAGCTAGGACACTTTCTCTTTACACCGGCCAAAAGGACCCAGATACTTGAGTCTTGACCTCTTTGACTTGGGTACCAACAATTTGGAGTCATTTGTGGCGTTCCTGGGCTGTTTCTCTGGGTGCAATCGACACGTTATCGATAGCCAGCTCTGTTAATCCGCCATATGTAGGGAATATGGCATCATTAAAAAATGTTTTTCGCACTTCTAGGATTCTGGGGAATAAATCGTTTGAAAAACACAACTTTGACATTCAAAGCGCCATGTGTGGTTAAGAACCGCTGGTACAATTTGAAAATCATATCTATTGTGATTATGACTCTTTTTTCTTCTGTGGGCACTACTTTTGTACAGTGTGTGTACAAGAAAAATAGATAAAAATGGAAATTAATTAGACTATTCTTACATATTTCATATAGCAAAATTGAAATTTTAACGTTTTTATTACTATTTTATTATATTACAGCCTCAACACAAATCTCTGTTAGCATTACATTCTAATATTGGTCCCTCCGCTCGCATGGGTATCTCTATGAGACTGTTCCATATTTTAGTGCTCTTTGTCAGGAAATTACATTTGCCTGCATATATCCTCCACAGAAAATGATACTTAGCCCTATTGACAAGCAATACTTATGGCCCAGTAAGTACATTCACCTATTATTAATGTATCTACAAGAAAAGAAAAGGGTTTCATTCTTTCAGGGAACTATATAACATCAGCATAATTCACTTTTTTGTTATAACACTGGCAACATAGAGTCATAGGGCCATGTTAGGAGCATCCGTAATCTGATTATGGATACACTCGCGCCCCAGATCAGCACACTAGTTGAATACATCTTGACCACCACCACAAGCCATTACCCATGACTTGTGGGATCGCTAAGAAGAGAAGAACATAGAGTCCTGTAACACTTATACCATATCATAATAGGAAAATCCCGCCATATTCGAGCAACTTAACAGCATAAGAAACCTAACCCTTTACAGTCTGCCATTCGCTAAGACCCCCACTGCGATGGCAAGACTAAAATTCATTTTAAAGCGGCACTGGTAATTTTCACAAAATATGAACTTTTCTTCAATTTGACTCAAAAAATTAATGATAGTCTAGGCCACTGGGAGAATAGAGATACATTTTACACAATAAAAATAACATACTCAAAAACCGATAGGGACGTTAATAAGAGTTTAAAGACATCCAGGTCATTTTTAGGCAAACTTTAAGTTTTTCCATAACTTTAAAATCAACAAATTTGTATATTACATGCATATCATAGACTTCGTGTGTGGGGGGCTGGATTTGTTGTCTATTCCAGAGTGAGGATTTTTGAGCGACCTCTACCTCCCATAGCTCTTTTTCCTTCTTTCTAGTTCTTATTTCTTCTCAGCATTCCAGTTGCCTAGGTTTAGGGGTTTAACATCAGTTAGGTATGGTAAGGCACCTGTGCCCTGGAATGTTCAGAATTCCCTGATACCAACATACATTGACCTGTGTGGACATACTCACAAAAATGGTCGGTGGTTGGTGGACGGGTGTATCGCCATACTCCTGTTTGGTTGGCACATGGACCAAATGCTGTACACTTTCCTTTATATCGTTATAGGTTAGGCTCGTGATTCGGCCATTAAATAACCTATATGCTGCGGAACATACCAGCATTAAGGTCGGAAGAAACCACCAGGTGCAACGCCCGTGTGTTCCAGACTTTATAGTAATCTGCTGCTGCCTTGTAGCCTCCCTGATTGCAGAAAGCTTGGGGAGACACCCTGAGGATAAATCGGAGTTGGAGTCCGTAGGCTACTGACCTGCTCTACTCAGCACCCAGTTTCGCGGGCAACTCCTTCCTTCGACGCTTCTAGGCACTTTCCTTTGGATTTGGCTTCAGCGTGGAGAGGGGGATTCATGTGCATGGGAAACATACGTATCTCCATAGCAATTGCCTGGCTTTGCTTGCCTGGAGAGGACCACTCCAGCTTCGCTTTTTTAGTGTGGGCGTCTTTAATTATCCATAGTCGCTTGCAACTGACGGAGGCCATGATGATAGACCGTAACTCATTGATTTAAACCACAAAGTCCCAAGACCGGTCCCAAACATATTATTAGTTTGCTTTTAGTGTGTTAAAACATCTTTTGTTCTAATTATCTGAGATACCTCCCAGATTATAACAAAATGTATTATTTTTATTTATACAACCAAGTGTGGTTCTCTGTTCCTACAACAAGCGTGCAAAATTACCAGGTCAGCGCAATGGAAATAGGTAGTTCAGGGTATAACGCCTCTACAGAAGAGGGTTGGGTTAGTTATTTGTTAGTTAGACCGATGTTGTGGAGATTATGGACCAGTTTCGTCAGAAGGACTCATATTGCCATCGAAATTGTATTTTTATACCAAGGTGTGTGGTAAAAGCGGTGGGAACAATACAATTAAATATGGATATGTTATACTTTCCACTTGATTTTCAAGCCCAAAATATTGCATGAACCTTTCAATCTGAAATTAGACCATTATTGGCATTCTTGAATTTAACAAAAAATATGTTTTAAATTAGTTCGAGGGTTTACAAACACGTTATCTTATTCATATCATTTATTCTTTCTTAACAAAATTTTTCGCTAATATTCGAGTTTTCAATATCACTACTTTTTTGGCAGCATATTGGTCGTCCATCTTGATTTGAAGCATAGAGCAAAACACATTAATTGAAATGAATTGGGAGGGTGAATGAAAACATCTAATAATTTATTTGGGCTTTATTGGTATACATAGTTGATATGGATTTTTCAAATTTGGACCAATTTGGCAGCATAATGGCGGGATTTGGGAATCTCGAGAGCATCGGATTTTTTTTCACTGTTACATCCCAAAAGTATTTTAGGACCCTTAAAAGCACCTAAAAAGTGGTGTGGGTAAGCTCCTTCGTGGGATGTGCACGGGGGTGTGTACATTACGGCTATATAACCAACTCTTTGTAACATACTCAAAATTTGAAGGGATTGGACCATTGCACCTATTGAAGACTTGACAATCACCTTTGAACTTCGTCATGGTCAACAAAGTGTTTTCTTTATGGACAATACTTTGGTGTGTATTTTCAAATTAGTCAGTTCACTTTCATTAGCCGGAATAGCCTTATCAATTTCTTTAAATATCGCAGAATGCTAAAACCAAAACCCCCATCCAAACATGACAACAGAGACAGACGGGACGAGTGAAATAGAAAAAACAAAATGCAAAAACCAAAAAAAAACATAGGCCAACATGGGTATAATGAAAAGCTAGGCAGAACTGGAATCATGACAATTAAAATAATTAATTAATAAAAATTGCAAAAACTTTCAAAAATGTTTTTTACACAGGTCCGTTTTGAACGGATTTACCGGTTTGAGGACGAGATTTGTAATAGACGAATGAGAACCCTAACCCAAAACGTTTTTGAAAACGTTTTGTGTTTGCTGTTTTTTTATCATTCCTAGCTGTACATTTATCAAAACACCACATATGCCACACAAACCAGCTTAGGATATCTTAACCCTACAGTGAATTGTCCCGGGGACATTGTCCAAGTTACAAGTTGTCTTAGTAAATAGCTTTTATATCTGTTTGACTTACACTTAAATTCCAGAGGTTTACTATATGTTTATATAGCCTCATTTTTCTGATTTAAACTTTTTAAAAATATTATTTTCTCAATTTTAATTGAGAAAAGATTCTCACGGGAAAAAAAGCACTTTGTTTTACTTAAAAGAGAGGGAAAAGGGGATTCCCAAGAGTTGTTTTGCTAGTGCACCTGTTTAGATTGCACAATAGAGTGGGACATTCCCCAGGGATGCTAAAATTAGAAGCTTGTTATGCTTTTAAAAGATCAAAAAACATGTGCAAGATCTGGATTTCCCCCATAGAGTTAATATATATGAAGTGATGTTGATGTAATGCGGGTGATGAATTCTGATTGTTCAGCTAATTGTGTAGGTTAGTTATGCAGAGGATGATGTCATGAATATTGTTAGAAAGGGGAATCCTATCTGTGAGTAGTTAAATACTATCAATGGAAGGACCTCTGCCAGCATCCATACTAACAATTAAGCAGTAGAAGAGATAGCTAGTTTTTACTTGCATAAGGGCAGACATCAAGTACCTATAGTGGGCCGGGATAGGATATATAATTCCATGTTAGCAGAGTGCTGTTGTAATGATTCTTACTGTCATATTTGAACCGAAACGACGAAATGTGGGGGGAATCAAAATAGGATTCCAAAGTATGCGCCAGATGGAAATCCTGGTGATTATATTGAGATGAATACTGTGGATTATCGTCGTCGCGGGACTTATTTAACCTTGTAGTCCTTGAACTGCTGGACAAAAAGTTTCTTCAGGAATGAGAAGATTCCCATGGATATACTACCTGAAGAGTTAATTATGTGAACTGTTGCCATAATGTCATTTGGCACGTCTTCGCTGTGAGGAACATATCCATCGTTGACGAAACGCCCAAAATGGTACTAGAACTCTTTATACGTATAATCTAAATTGGTTATGTAAATTATAGTGATTTTGTTTTTGACATTAACAAATTCTTGAACCAAATCAAGGTAAAGATCATTAAAACTGTTTATTATATTAATTTAGATCATTGGTGAACACGGGGGGGGGGGGGATCATTATTGAGTGTTGAAAGGTATTTTTGACTTTAGACGTCTACGTGACGTAATAAATATATAACTCAAGGGTAGAAATGGCAGAAGATTTCTTGTGTGCCTGGGCGTTGTGCATGTGTCGGCAAGGCAATCAAAGAAGAGTATACATCATTTTGTTAAGGTTACTTAGTTCCTGGTTGTGTGCACACATTGGTGCCTACATAAGTTACATACAATTACCCAGATACACGACCCGGCGTTTCTTCGTGGAAAGTAGTACAGTAGTAATATCATAGCTACCACCAAAAGACAAGGGATTATGGCAGGCTCAATGTCCCAAAAATCGAAGGACAAAACCTGGTTTTTTCGACGAGGACATACCGGTTTTTCGACGAAAAATTGAATTCTCGATTGAAAAACATGGTTTTCGAAGAAGAAGACAGAGAAGACAGAAGAAGAAACTTGTATAGCGTTGGAAATCAAAGTTTTTTCAATTGGAAAAACTTGGCAATTACTCGCCAAGAAAGAAGAAACCAGTTTTTTTTTACTTGCAAGTAAAAAAAAAACTGGCAAATTCCTCGCCCGATATACAAGTTTCCATTGAAAAAACAAGGTGGTTTTAAATCGAATACTGGTTTTCGCCGGAGGGATCCAGGAATTTTCATCGAGAATCCAGGTTTTCAATGGGAAAAAACTTTTCTTCGCCAAGAAACAGTTTTCAATCGAAAAACCTGAATTCTCGCCGATATGTTATTTTTATCCCACAGTTGCTATTGAAAAAAACAGGTTTTTTTTCAATCGAAAGAAAAAAACCTGGTTTTCGCCGAGAATCCAGGATTTTCAATCTAGAGGAATCCCGGTTTATCGACCCGAGATGGGGAACCAGGTTTTTCAGTTGAGAATTCCAAGTTTTTCAATTCGAAAAACCAGGGATTTCAATGAGAATCCAAGTTTTCAATTGAAAAAACCTGGATTCTCGCCGACCGATTATACCAAGTTACCATTGAAAAACTAGGTTTTTCGACAAGTTTCTTGGGCAAATTTAACCAAGCAAAACCAAGTTATATTGTTTATAAGGGGCTCTTTCTGGAAAGGAATGCAAGGGGGGTCATTCAGTTACATTGATTAAAAAATGGGAGGAGGCATATCAATGAGAGTGTTAAAAAAGGGGGGGGTCTTTCAGTGACAGGTAGTCCTTTGTTTAAAAAGGGGGGTATTTCAGTTGACAGAAGGTTTGAAAAAGGGGGTTCAATAGTGCCGCACATTCACCCTTCACCTATTTTTAGGAAGGCCCCCCCGGGCGGAAATATTGGTACACCAACACTGATAGCATTCAGTGTTGTATCTCGGGTGCCCGCTTTAGGGACGCGGATATTTCCATAAGAGTGCAAACTTCAAAATACATCACTGAATTGGCCTTGATTCTGTCTCTCTCTTTGTCACTTTTCCACATTTCAATGGGAAAAAATTTGTGTAAATGACCGTGTGGTGAAAGTAATCGTAGTCGGCCGGTATCATAGTCCGGGACTACATAGACGACAAACCGGAAATAAAGCATGAAATAAGTTGCGTGTGACGCGTAAACGAATTATTGATTCCTGCCATATGTTCACCATTGTTCCCGGAGTGTGAGCCCGGGTGGACTATATCTATGCCACACCGGCTCTTAACATCCAACCTTAATGTTGGCTCTTGGGATTACCAACGATACATGCAGTGGCACAAGGCTGGCGCTTCGAAACCAAGCCTGGGGCTTCTTCGGTGCAGAGAATCCAAAAATAGCCACTGGGCTTTGCGGTGTCGGTGCAACCAAAATGCTCAACAATAAGGCGCTTTTCGGGTGGCAAATTTGTAAACTTTTGTCTTTTTAGAAAATGTTGCAAACTTTCATCAAAATAGGGGTCTCTTTGAGTGAAAAAATTTTCCCAAAAAGGGCCTTTGGGTGACAGTTTGGTAATAAAATTTAAGATATGGGGTCTTTGGATGACAATTTCAAAAATTTGGGTTTGGGGTGACCGTAT